>OX578278.1:87224757-87493887 GCA_951217055.1 Gerris lacustris | reverse complement strand
TCTTCATGCTTAGAATCTCTATATATATTTTTTTTAAATATCCACTTGTCTCGTATAATTTTAAAATATTGAATCCCAGTTTTTCAAATTTTTTGACACCAAAGTCAGAAAGATTTCATATATTTACGGGATACTTATTTATTCTTCATTCCTTTATCAACACAAATGAATTAAATTTATTTTTCTGATCTTTATTTTCTTTCAGACATTTGTACGGTAAATAAATTATGCAATAAAAAATCAAGAGTTCTATAATCGTCCAAAATAGGGTTGGGACCTCCATAGCTAAACATCGATCTTTTCGATACATCGATATCAAACAGACAAACATCGATGTTTTATAGATAAACAATCGATTCTTTCAATTGGTCGGGAAAAAAATCAATTTACCTTTCAAATCTCCCACACACTGGTGAGCTAAAAGAAAATGTTCGATTTTTCTCAAAGAAAAAATAGATGTCGTCCTATATACATCGAAAGGGAAAACATCGATGTTTTTTGGTCCGAGATATCGATGTTTTCGATACATCGACATCGATTCCCAACCCTACAAAACGAATTGTAAGAGATATCGATATACTGTGCAAAGATGATTCCAATTCAACTTAAACTAAAGGAGGTAAAATACGCAATATTATTAGAGTGTTAGTGCAAGAAACGTCTATAACGGTTCTAAGAAAATAAAGGAGTGCTAAAACACCGCCAAATTAATTCAACAAAATTTTTCGGTTAGATCTACATCATCATCATCATCATCATCATTTCTATGAGTTTTATTTGTTGTAGAGAAATTACTTTCGTTCTATAGAAACACCTTAATATATAAAATTCGTAGGAAATAAAGAAATCGTAATATAGAGATTTTTATTGTATAGAAGTTTGTTATAAGGAGGTCTGACAGTATAATGAATGATACAAGACCCGGTAGGGATTGCAAGGAGTGGCATGACTCAAAAATATAAACGTGACATTACACGTGAGAATTAGTTAGACACACTACCTATCACTGATAAGGAGGTAAAGAAGGGATATTTCTTGAATGAAGCTAAAGTCAAATTAATGCTCAAATAAATACATAACAATTAATGTGAAGTATATACTTATATCTAAGTACTTTTTAGGGTTTTATAGATGATTAAGCATATACGTTATTATTTTATAAAATAACATTTTTTGATTATTTCATAACTCATAAAACCAAAAAAGCGAAATTTTAAAAAGCAAATATATATTTGGAACCTACTCATCAACAGCTTTCATATGATACCTCACTCGAAAAATTGAGTTTACCACATTTTTGCGAATTACGCATGCGCACTTATAATTTTTATCTTATTTTTTCCCTATGAGTTACGTCAGTTTATCAAAAAGTTACGCCAGTATTTCAAATTTCAACTTTTTAGCTTAAAATGTGTGGGAGATATGAACCAAAGAGTGACGGACGGACAGACACATCACTCTCGGCATAAGGGTTTCTAGAAGGACCTACGAAACCCTAAATAGAGTTAAAGGAATAACAAAAAATCGTCTTTCCACGTAAATTTTAACTGGTTTATTTAACAAAGCAGCTTTCAGCCTTCATAAGGTCATCATCAGTGCTGATTGAGAAAGAAAAGAGACATGGAAAAGTTAGAAAAAGATTATAGGCTCACCTCTCAATAATCTTTTTCTAACTTTTCCATGTAACTCTTTTCTTTCTCAATCAGCACTGATGATGACCTTATGAAGGCTGAAAACTGCTTTGTTAAATAAACCAGTTTAAATTTACGTGGAGAGACGATTTTTGTTATTCCTTTAAGATGAACTCCATAGACGCTCCTATATCTAACACTAAATAGAGTTGTTTGAGATTAAACTAATAGTACTAAGTATTAATACGAAAAAAATCAGTAACTATATTGGAATTTAACTAAATTCAATCAATTTAAATAAGTGGATAGGGGGAGGAGTTAAAAGAAAAATAGGATTTTAAATAAAAAAAACAGAATACTGGACAATTTTTATCGCTTCTAGTTTCTTGAGTTTGATCAAATTTTCATTTCTTTCAGGCTAAGCGGCGTTAATCAGAATAAATCAGGTGACTCGATATCGATCGTAGAAGGGAAAACGACATTCACAAGCAAGGATAATTGAAACCTGCCAAGCGGAACAAAAATACGGAATAATACGGACAGTAATAGCAGTAACAGAGACCTCGACAAGAAATTGGGCTTTCCAGTCCCTTTAAAGGTCAAAACAAGCTTCCCCTTAGCAAACCAGAGAATATAACATTTTTAAGGGTCCAAATCGAGCTTGTTAGACCAATACCTTATTCTTTATACATTTATCACACGTATATCTAATAAAAAATAGAAATATACTCATATATATATATATATATATATATATATATATATATATATATATATATATATATATATATATATATATATATATATATAGCTAAAAATTTAATTTAAATTTTGAAGTTTACGTTTATGCGAGCAAGCGCAAACGCACGCAACGCTTGGACGGTTAACGCTGACCATCGAACCTAGCCTCGGCATTAATAAAAGAAACGTATGTACAAAATTTCAAATTAATCAGTCTTTTTTTATTTAAGTTATCGTAAAATGGGTATAATTAAATGATGAAAACTAAAATATGAATATATTTTATTAAACATAAAAGAAATTAATTAAATAAAATTAAAGAAACCCATTTAGGGTTTTTTGGCATCGGACCATTTTGGCAAGGAATAATTTTTTTTTATAATTAATGTTAAAAACTTGGAAACAATTTTCTCATCTACAAATAAATCATGATTTTAAATTCCACAATTAGGTTGGGGTTGAAAGATTGCTGTTTTTAATTCTAATAGTCCCATTTATTGCTACCGAGCTTAACGAAGGTAACGCAAGCTATGTGATCCGTTCAAAAGAACAAAAATATTTTATCTCCAGCAGGGAGAGAAAGTTATGATTTTGAATTAGTTAAAGTAAGCCTTTTCATCCCTGAGTTCAAAAAGTAAGGAGAAAAAGTAAAATTAGGGCGAAAAAATAAAGTAGGGCAAAAAAGTAAAGATTGCAACTTAATTATTTTATAAATAGTAGTTGACGACATTTACTTTTTCGACCATGTTTATCTTTGTTTATAAACTGCATCTAAATAACATTCTATTTGAGTTTAATTCCAATTCTTATTTGTTTTTTATATTGAATCTCTTATATCTGCTATTAAAAGTGCTAATAATTATTGATATTTATTAAAATAATAAATAAAAACTGTGCAATGGACGAAAATGTGTATTTTCTTCCTACTGGAGATAATAGTATATTATGTTACTAGGCTGTGAAGTGAGTTTTTTCTGTACCGCGGCAATTACATTTACTGTCGAGCGAAGGGAGACAGTAAATTTTGCCAAGGTAAAGAAAAAACACTTCACAGTCGTGTAGCATATGCTATTTTTTCCGAGGTAGCAGACAATGAAAAAACATTAAATATTAATAAATAATCAATATAATAATAACAAATATTAGTCTATACTTAAGATTTAAAAAAAGAAACCTTAAAAAGAGGTTACACTATTATAAGAAAAGATAAATAAAACGCATTGACATCTAGCGGAATTAAATCGTATGAAGCATTTCTACAAAGAATGCAGCGCTACTAACGGAAGTTTTGACAACTACCCGACGGAAAATAAAAATCTTTTAGTTCCTAGGACGTAAAAGATGTTTTCTCTACAGCTAGGAGTAATAAAAAGATTTTTTAAGTCCACGTAATGAAAAAATGGATTTTAGCTATGTTTTTTAGCCTCTAAAGTTACTATTTCACAGCCTACCACGGAAAAAATATTGTATGTACCTCGTGAGTAAAGTGCCATTATTCCCCTCGCGATAATTATCTCCCTTGGCTGCTCCTCAGGAGCTAATAAGAGTTATTTCCTCGGCTTCGCCTCGGGATTTAGAGACCATGGTTCCTTCGGTTTCACCTCAAGAACCAACTTTTTCGCTTAGGGAATAATGGCTTACTTTACTCCCTAGGTACATAAATAACTATTATGTCTGTGATTTCAAAAATTCCAAGACAGATATCCGTTTCAGACACGAGGGAACATTTTTCGGTTCCGTGTCTGTCTGTCGGTTAGTCTGTCTGTCACTCAATTTTTGCAAACCAACAATATCTTAATGTCCGATTTTAATTAAATTTGTATGGTAGGACATAATTAGCTCATTTTTGGTCCCATATAAGTTTCAACTTTTTGCTCCAATTTGTTTCTCTTCCACATGCGCACAAACATACATTTATTAACACCTATATCTTCAAAAGTACTTATCTGATTTTTATGACACATGGATGGTTAGTCAGAAGTAGCCTGCAGATAGCACCAGATTAATTTCAACCTTTGACTCTAACTGTTGCTTAATTGATACTTAAATTCAAGTAAAAAATCAAAACAATTTTGACATTAAAAAAAAATGGGGGAAATAATTAAATACATTTGACAATAATGGTTTGTAGAAGTATAAAATCAATAAAGTACGAGATAGGATGCGAGGAAGCTATGTGCCACACTAATTGACAGTATATATTTTTTTACGATGTACAATTCGTATAATTTTTATTCTAAATACTTTTAGTAAAGTTTGAGATATATTTCTGATTTGATCTCAGTTTTCTATTAATATGTTCTCAAAGGATATGGAAAGATAGGTTTTTACTTTCTCATATAAAGAAAAAGTATTGTGATGGCACGAAAACTCCATTTTGAGATTTTGATGGATTTACACGGCCCCTGAGTCCAAAAAAGGGTTTTTAAAAATGTCTGTTTGTCCGACTGTGCAGACGTCTGGAGCCTAAACTACTCTGCCGATTGTGACGTCATTTGGCAAAATCTAGTTCCTGTTTAAAAGCTTAAAACGCGGACGGAGAGCTTAAAACGATTCTATGCGAAGGAGAAGTTATTTTTATGATAAATTTTGATGAAATGTTCAATAACAATTAAATGTATATACGAAAACTAATAAATGAAAAACACTGGGCTAAGTAAATATAAACTCGTAAATTAGACCAATTGAAGTTTGTTTGATTTGTCTCGGTCCGATTTTTTATTTTCATAGAGCTCCATATGGTCAAATTGGTGAAATGTTATCGACCAAATTAAGTTTGATTAAGGAACGAAAAGAGTTTTTAGTAGATTGAAACTCATCAGACAAGGAGATAAGACTCGGATCAAGTTAAGTCTAATGCTTGCAGATGCTTTAAGCCCACGGTCCAACCACAGTTCTAAACTTTATTGCAAGATAACTTTATTTCTTATTTCTACTGAATTTATAACCTAGAACTAAAAGAATGAAAATAAATATATTTAGAAAGACACTTAAGGGACTTAGTATCAAAGACGGACAAGAGCACATTTTAAAATTTTACAGGAGAGCCTAAAAACTGTAGCTCAAATTCTACAGGTGCTAGAGCTATGATTTTTTTTTTTTTTGTACATTCTTAATAGACTCAAAACGAGTTAGAAGTTTAGAAAACGTGAATTTCTCTGCAAAATTGAGTTGTCCGTTTTTGAAGCAAAACGACTTGGAAAATAATTGTTAGAATAATAATATTGAAGAAATAATTTTTTTTCACGTTTTTCAGAGTTTTTGGGGAGTAGTGCCCCCAAATTTAGAGCTAAAATTAATTTCTCTATTTCCCCTCGGGGTATCATTTTTCTAAACATTATATGCCAAATATGATAGGAGTAGGTATTCAGATGCTAAAGCCCGCAGTGCATCGTGGGAACGAGTAAGTAAAATGCAGCCTCCTGATTGGCTGTTTAGGTTATGTCCACTTTTGAAGCAAAACGCGTGTTGACTTGTTTGTATTTGAAACAAAACTACAAATAATATTGCATTTTTACCCCTTTCCTGCTCATTTTTGATGCAAATGGATAGCAGAATCTGATGCAGCGGCTAATAAACTATAAGAAACAATCGATAACTGAAATTCGAAAAAAATGTCGAATGTTCGTCATTGATACTAGTCTCCTCACTTATTTTTCAAAGGAAAAAAAACATATTACCATTTTAAAATACACACTAATTCATAGCAGTGTGCAATTTATAATTACTTTCTAAAGAAATTCAAAATTAGAATAATGCTCAAATAATTTCTAGGAACCTTGAGTGAACATCAAGGACTAATAACGCTGCTAAACCATGTAAGGCATTCATATAATAATAAATAGTTATACAATAACGTGCATAACAATGGACTAATTTAGATAGAGCCTAGGTTCCCCATAAATAATTATAGATTTTATTTTAAGAATTTATGAAATAAAATATGTAAAGATAAATAATTGTGTAAGCGGTAAAATCGATAACTTGTGATTTTCTCATAAAATGTTAATTTATAAATACATTTTTCCAACTTTTATTATTTAATAGCTGACCCGGCGAATCGTACCACTTAAAAAATATTAATTACATAAGAAATCCTACGATTGTTCCTACCTTTCAACAACCTAATAAATAGTTTATTTAGTTAAATAATATTGCCTTATATGAAACATTTATATTACAATTTGCAATATATACTTGTACAATATACAATATTATGGCATAAGAGGCATACAGACAGACAAACATTCATTTTACTACGTTTTTATTAGCTTGCTTTCTTGTTTGTTTGTTTGTTTGGCCAGTACAAATCTTGCAATCGATTTTTAACTAACTTCCCGAGTAGCTAGAAATTTGAAACTTTTAGAATTGCTCAGAACACGATGACAATGCAATATATTAACACATTTAGCCATCTTTCAGCAGAATTTAATTCGTTTTCAGCAAATTTTGCTTTAGAAATGTTAGTTCGGCAAGTTATTTTATTTGTTTTGACATGTCCAATATTTACAATCTTCATTTTGACCGGTTTCAAATTTATGACAGAAAATTTAAAAACGTAGTAAATAAAAAGTTTTTTATCTTGCAATTATTTATTTATATAGGTAAATTTATAGAAACATTTTTCCTGTATTTTCCATTTTATCCCCTCCTAAATGAAAATATGACAAAAATGTACATAACAACAATTACTGTACTCTTAAAGAGCTTTTCAACGATATGCATCATTAAAAGTTTTCATCACTTTGACATTTGTACCCTTGCACTCCTGTGTTCCAAAATTTAAAAATAGTTTTACTAACTCACAAAACTTTCCCGGCATGCGTTCAACTATTCCCCAAAGTTTCATCGCAATCGGATGAACAGTTGGTACTTCTTTAGATTGTTACTCCTCTACGTTGTTCTAGAATAATAAACAGGTCAAGTGTGTGCTAGTCAGCACACAGCGAGGTCCGTAGACAACCCTGTATAGTTTAAGTAGTACCCTATTGATGGTGTTTTTTAAAATGCTAAAAAGCTTACTTTGAACTATCCTACGGGTCTGATATTCTCAAAACACATAATCAAACTTTTGATAAAGTATTTTTTTTTGCCACTGAACCGGACTACAACCATATAAATACATCGAAAAGACCATAATTATAAAAAACCGTATTTTGTCAATAAAAAATAAAATAATATTTGTTTCGAAATTTCCAAAAAGTGCTATCTTTACTTTTGGTCGAAGAATGTTCAGGAATTTTTTTAGATTTTTTGCACTTCACATAAGCGAGATAGAGAGGGGGGTCATGTTTCACACACACTTCAAACTTGCCTGCGCTCGCCCTATGAAAGTTATAACCAAAGAATTATATATTTTTGTAATCAGCTCGACGTACCCTTTCATATGGTACTCCTCACGGTGTCGAAAAAAATAAAAATATTTTAACCCTTAAGTTTTTTTACCCTAATTTTTTTGAAAAATATTTTTTTTAATTCGCTATATTTTTAAAATATGTGGGCAAGTACAAGACACATACATGCCAAATTTCAAAGTGATCGGACGAAAGGTGTAGCCGTGAGAGCACGCGAGAGGACGGACGGACAGACACACACAGGAAAATATAAGGGTCTTTGGTTTTGCCTACGGACCCTAAAAATAGTTTTACTAACTTAAAAAATTTCTCGGCATGCGTCCAACTATTCCCCAAAGTTTCATCGCAATCGGATGAACGGTTGGTACTTCTTTAGCTTGTCACTCCCCTATGTTGTTTTAGAATAAAAATGACTTTGACTAAATAACTATTAAGAAAAAGGAATGCTAAGTGTTTAGTCCAATGTACCTTGTGACAAAGGAATATCCCACTTATATTTTGATAAGGGGAGTAACAGTCTAAAGAAGAACATTCCGTGCACCTTCTTTAGATTGTTACTCCCCTCTATTTTTTATAAGGGGAGTAACAATCTGAAGAAGTGCCGTGGTATAAGAGACAGATAGACAAACATTCATTATTATTGTATATATAAAGATTAGATTATCACTCAGCAAATAATGAGTTAATCAATACAAATAACAAATTAATTTACCGTATAAATTAAATAGCGTATTTGACTAAATGCACGCTTTCAAATTAGACTGCTTTATTTGCACGGTAGAATTGGCTGCCTCCCTTTGAGTCACGTGAAAAGGTTTCCTAGAATAGTTATAATAGATTTTGCAAATACAATTTGTTATTTACATAACAGCACTTAATCAAATTGAAAATGAAGAAACAAAATTGCAGCAAATGAAGAAACATAAAATAGTCTATATTTGTATTTTTCAAGAAGTGAAAATATACAAAAATAAAATAAGACCCTTTTATAGAAACGCGTTTAATACCTTAATTTAATTTCTTAAGTTAAAATTTATAAAAGAATACGACTTTAACAGAAACGTATGTAATAATTTTAAAAATACGACGCAACGTGCGGTGGAGGGAGGCCCAACAGCTGGAGTCAGACTGTGCACACCTCCTATACCTTTCTAACTCCTTGATACACCAGGTAAAGTATTTTAGTAACGCTTTTCGAGTTATAGAGCACAGCCTAAACATGAAAATGTCAATAATGCAATAATTTTTCTCGATACAACATACAATTAATTTCTAGAAAACTGAGCAAGTATAAAGGAAAAAAACATGCCCAAACTGCCAAGTGAAAAACTCTATCACATTGTGTCAAAGAGGCCTTTAAGGCTTTTGTATAAATAGTCTGCCAAAAAGTGTGGCACATAGCTTCCTTGAGTTTTCTTTTGTATACTTTAATGATTTTTATGCTATTACAACCTATTATTGTCAAATTTATTTAATATTTCCCCCGTTTTTAAAAATTGTCAAAGTTGTTTTGATTTTTACATGAATTAAAGTATCAATTTAGCAAACTTTAAAGAGAGCAGACAGTCCAATTTGCCCTGGGGCTATCTGCAAGATAGACAAACAATCAATATTTCATAAAAAAGCCATAAATATGTGTACATTTGAAGATACAGGTGTAATAACCCTGGCAGTTGATCGGGACTAAAACCCAAAAAGAACAAAAAAAAAAAGAAAATAAATGTATGTCTATGCGCATGTTGAAGAGAAACAAATGGGCGGAGAAAGTTGAGACTTATATGGGGCCAACTATTGCCTAATTATGACCGACCATCCAAATTTCGTTAAAATCGGAGGAGTATAGTTGTAAAGATCTGTTGGTTCGAAAGACACACAACAAAAAAATGTTCCCTGATGTCTGAAACTAATTTTTGTTTTGGAATGTTTGAAATTGGAAATATAAAACAATTGCGTTCCTCAAAATGATCACATAGCTTTCGTTCCCTTCAGTAAGCTCGAAAGCATAAATCGTACGACAAAATATATATAAATAAATTACCTACAACTTGAGTTCGCATAATTCATTCGTGTATATACATAAGTTTTATGACTTAGTCCTGTTTTCACATTCTATTTCTTTAAAATTAAATAAATGAAGATGAATATATAGTTCACGGTTAATTATGATAATTTTTATGGAAGAGAATAATCAACATGACTCACATACTAGGTAAACTCACATAACTATATATATATATATATATATATATATATATATATATATATATATATATATATATATATATATATATATATATATATATATATATATTATTTTTATTTATATATGTATATGTATGTATATATATATATATATATATATATATATATATATATATATATATATATATATATATATATATATATATATATATATATATATATATATATACATATATATATATATATATATATATATATATATATATATATATATATATGTATATATATATATATATATATACATATACATATATAAATAAAAATATACAAGGTGTAAAGATTAAACTATTACAAACTTCGAGATAAGGTTAAACATGAAAAAATAAAGAGAAAAATTCATGTAAACGTACATCCTAAAATGCATATTGACCCAGATATTCGCTATTTTGTGTTTTTCATATATTTATAAAGAAATTAAATTAATTAATTAAATAAATATTTTTTATTCAATATTTAGTAATTGAAATAGAGAAGGCCGCTATTTTGACAACAAAAATTGAATCAAGCTATTTTTTTTTTTTTTTTTTTTTTTCTTGTTTCAAAAACTAGTCTTTAGTCTTTACTAGGCAAATAAATGTACTGAAATTCAAATAAATCGATTCAATGAATTCAGAGATAACAAATATTTTATAACAAACACAAAATGGCAGATACTTGGGTAAACATGAATTTAAGGATATACCTTTTATATAAACGTTTCTCTTTATTTTTGCATGGTAAAGCATATAACGATGTTTGCTTGAAAAGTTCGTTGTTGAAGTTTCCTATTTTTACACACTATAATTATATATATATATATATATATATTTTTATATATATATATATATATATATATATATATATATATATATATATATATATATATATATATATATATACACACACTAAAAAGCTTATTACGCCCCTACACGAATTAAAATAATAACCTAGGAGCAGCAGAAAGGACAAATGACATTATATTATTATTGTAATAATGTACTTACTTGTTCACAACTGTTTTTCTTGTGTCTAGATTATTCAAGCACCATAGTAGTAGATAGTGAAAACATAAGCAGGCCACTTCTAAACTGAGGTCTAGGCTTAGTTCTCGGCTAAATCCATCATGAATTATCTATAGTTTATTGATAAAACCTGAGAAATGGCAATGTCCAGCATGAAACAAGTATAAGTTCGATGCCTCACTACAGTTAACTGAACTATTACTTTGATAAAATAAAAATAAAGCCGAGTTTGAACTAGGACATATCATTCTGTCAAGGTTGTTGCCCACAAGCAAACTTACACTTCTATTTTTAGATTCTAACATTAATTATTAACGAAGTTAAAGATTTCAAATAGCAACCCAAATGATTCTATTTTAGGATAATCTAAATAAATAATGAAACTATAAATAAGTAATTAACATAACTTATAAATAAATATACAAAAAACTATTATTCAATGAGGGTAGAATGCAAACATATTTATCAAATAAATAATCAAATCACACCCAAGATCTAAGAAACTATAAATATTTAATAAAAAATCCAATAAGGGTAATTTTTTAAAACCTTAATTTCAAGTAATCAATCGAAAAAAAATAATAAAATATTATTTAGAATTTGGAATTCACTTTTTTCATTAGATTACCTTTAACAGGCAAAAGTACAATGAATTACTCAAAATTTGATAATCAGAAAGTTGTATTTAACGTGGAATAAAAATTGAAAAGAGCAATCTTACTGTAAAATCATTGTATTTTATACATTTTTGTAATAATTATTAACATTCTTTTTACTTTTCCTCACTACCTATAGTAGGAAAAGTATTGTTTTCACAAAAATTTTTTTTTTTTCGAGATTTCAACAGAATTATCCGTTTTAGGTGTTTTTAAAACCTCCTGAGTGGTTTTAAGCATGACGTCTGTATGAATGTATGTATATAAGTATGTTTGTGTGTATGTATGCGTGTTATCATCGTAGTGCCCAAGGTATTTAGCCTAGAGAGTTGAAACTTGGCAGAAAATAAACTTTTTTCGCAATCTTGAACCCAGTTTGCTGAGTCAGCAAAAATTTAAAAAAATCGTAATAAATTGAAAATGGGGCGAATGTACCTCATTGTATGACAAACAAGCCCTCAAAATTTCATTTTGATATTGGCCGCAATTTTGAAGTTATGAATTTTTAAACTTTGACGGTTAATAATACCGAAAGTGTAAATATGTTTTTGACATATAGCATATCGTTGGAACCGGAAAAAATTATGGAACAAATAAAAAATCCCCGAAGTAATTTCATGAATTAGTTTAAAAGTTATAAGCGAATACAATTATTTATTAGTGCGATAATTTTGATGACGTCAAAGTTTGTTTACATCTGTCAAAATACCGCCAAACATCGAGTAGTTAAATAAAATATAGGTATTAAATATAAGGTTTTTTTTTGAAGAATGATAATAAATCAGTTAGATCAGAAAGGTCACCCATCCAAGAACTGACCACGTCCAATATTGCTTCCTCCTGCTGCGAAGCCAGCAGGAGAGGCCACTTTAGTAGCCTCTGAAGTGAGGAAAAGTTCCGAGGTACCCAGTGCCCGATTTTTTAAAAATAAAAATCTCATTCATAGACATTTTAAAAACTTAATTATTATTTGCTAACATTATAGAAAGACCTTGGATATTAAGCCGAGAGATTAAAGGTTTTAATTAAATAAAATATAAAATACATTGACCATTATTAAAATAAGACTAATATAATGAAATTCTTATACAAATAAGTACAATGTACTTTATGAAAATCTATGAAAACAGATAAATAATAAATCAGATTATAATAAAACAGGTACTTCTTTAGATTGTTACTCCCCTACTAGAATATAAATGACATTGATTAAATAACTACCAAGACAAAGGGATGTTTTGTCTAATGTACTTAGAGACAAAGGAATATCACACTTCTGCTTCTATAAAGGGAGTAACAGTCTATAGAAGAACATTCCGCATATCTTATTCAGATTGTTACTCCCCTCTGATTTTTTAATAAGGGGAGTAACAATCTAAAGAAGTGTCATAAAACAGAATATACACAATCAATAACATCATATATTGTTTTGCTGTCAATCATGCACCAAAACTGACCAATAGATGTTCAAATATCAAATAATCAGAAAGCAAAAAAAGGAGCAGCCATATTGGAAAAATCTTGCATCTTTTTTACAACTTTAAAAAAGACACAATTTATTTGATTAAAGAAGAAAAGCTTACAATAATATTGGGATGGTCGATGAAACATACATTCAATAAAATAAATAAAAGTCGTAAAAATACATTTTATGTAGTAAAATGAATGATTTGCTTAGCAAGATTGTAAAATGGAAAGAAATACAGAAATGAACCGATAAAAAAAAGCAAAGATTTTTTATATAATCAATACTTCATATAAGGACCGATTAAATTTATATATATATATATATATATATATATATATATATATATATATATATATATATATATATATATATATATATATATATATATATATATATATAAGGAACGCTCAGGTGTTATGAACTGACTTTATTATTTCATATAGTTAACACTTCAACAATTTTATTATGTTATCATTATCAGGGCAACTGTAACATACATAAATCGTGAATTTATTACAAGAATTGCGGCAATGTCCAAATAACATAGAGAGTAAAATAATAGAAGAACATGAAATACTCGTGACAGAAAGAAAAAGAAAAAATATAAAGTGATACAGAGCTAGAAAACAACTTATAGGAGTATAAAGTTGAATAGAGAACACAGAATATATAAGAATAAGAGAACACAATAGAACTAGATATACAGGGTGGGCCAAAAAAAACCGCACTTTTTTGAACACTTATATTTCAGCTTCTGCAATAGATAGAGATATGGGGTTGGCGGCGTCTGAAAACTACATTCTTCTATTTTAAATTATTAGTCCCTCAGTGTAATAACAAACATTGAAGACATGTTTAGCATATTGTCTGAAATTGAAGTTCATATGCTAAATTACACGTTAATGCAAAATGGTGACCCGTCCCATCGCCCCGTTCAAATAATTCAATACATGCAAAAGAAGTGCCCAGACTTCAGGCAACATTGTGCTTAACACATCTTTAATGTTTGTTATAGTGTATGTTGTTATAGTGTTATAACTTATAACACTGAGGGACTCCTCACTCTTGCCTACAAAGAACCCCCCCCCCCCCCCCACAACATGGTAATTTATTCTATCAAAACTATAATACCAGACAACGACTTTTTTGCTTCCGAGCTTACTGAAGGTAACGGAAGCTATGTGATCGTTTTTACGAACGAAAATATTTTAGGTCTCCGATTTATAAAATTCCAAAACAGAAATCCGTTTCAGACATAAGGGAACATGTTTGGTTTCGTGTCAGTCTGTCGGTCTGTCGAACCCACCATGTCTTAAAAACTGCTCATCTGATTTTATTGAAATTTAGATGGTAGGTCATAATTAGCCAATTGTTGGGCCCATATTATAAGTTTCAACCTTCTGCGCTTATTTGTTTCTCTTCCACATGCTCACAAACATACATCTATTTACATGTATACCACTATATACCTATAGCTTCAAAATTACTTATCTTATTTGTATGAAACTTAGTTTATCGAAAGTAACCCGCAGATATCCCAAGATTAATTTGAACCGTCTGCGCTCTTTAACTTTAGCTAAATTGATAGTTTAATTCATGTAAAAAATTAAAACAATTTTGACAGATTAAAAAACTGGGAAACAATTAAACAAATTAGACAATAAATGGCTTGTAAAAATAGTATAAAACTAATACAGTACGTGGATAGGATGCGAGGAAGCTATGTGCCACACCAATTGGCAGTCTATTTTAAGACCCTATTTCAAACCGTCATTGCATGGCTTTCACCCAATAGTTTTTTTAAGTTATAGATATGAAATTTAAAGTAGAAGAATGTAGTTGTAAGACCCCGCAAACCCCATATCTCTATCAATTACAAAAGCTTAGCAATAAGTGTTCAAAAAAGTTTTTTTTTTTTTTTTTTTGCCCACCCTGTTTATATATTATATAAATATATATATATATATATATATATATATATATATATATATATATATATATATATATATATATATATATATATATATATATATATATGAGCAAAAAGGATATGGTTAAGAATCATGCTGAGATGGCCAAGCATTAAGAGCTTATCAAAGGTAAGGGATCTTTAAAGTAAGGCTTGATCGGGAAGATATTGAGAGAGAGAACGATGTGATCTCAGGGCTTTACTCTGAAGCTATTAACTTGATGGGCTTGAAACTTCATCCTAGAAACTAAAACCCTTTTTCCTTGCTATTAAAACCAGGGAAAGTAGAAATTAGAAAAGTAGGGAGTAATGTGAGTAAGAAATTCATTGGCTCTCATTAAATTATCCCATTAACTATCACTCTCCACAAAAGTTCGGTGACAAAATGGTTTCATTTTTTATCATTTTAAATTACCTCCTACATTTTCTTTTTGTGCTATCAAAATACCCAATCGTAAAAACAAATATTCACGAGCTTCCTTATTACTAAATTTATTTTTTAGCTAAAAAGCATTTGTTAAGAATTTAATAACTGGAGTTTCTAATTTTATTTTGCTGTGGAGCATACCGAAGGTAACGGAAGCTATGTGATCGTTTTGAAAAACAAAAATTTGTTATGTCTCCGATTTGGAAAATTCCAAGACAGAAATCCAATTCAACACCTGAGAATATATTTGGTTCCATGTCTGCATGTCGGTTTGTCGTTTAATTTTTGAAAACCAACATATCATAAAAATAACCCGATTGATTTCAATGAAATTTGGATGGTATAGGACATAATTAGCCGCCTTTTGGTCCCTTATAAGTTTCAACCCTCTGTGCTAATTTGTTTTTCTTCCCCACATGCGCAAAAACATACATTTATTTACACCTATATCTTCGAAAGCACTCATCTGATTATTATGAAATTCGGATGGTTTGTCGAAAGTAGCTCTCAAATAGCCTCAGATTAATTTGAACCGTCTGCGCTCTTTAACTTTTGCTAAATTGATACTTTAATTCATGTAAAAAATTAAAACAATTTTTAAAGATTAAAAAACGGGGAAACAATTAAACAAATTAGACAATAATAGCTTGTAAAAAAATCATAAAACCAATACAGTACTGGATAGGATGTGAGGAAGCTATGTGCCACACCAATTGGCAGTCTATTTTTACATGAATTAAAGTATCAATTTAGCAAAAGTGAAAGAGCGCAGATTGTTCAAATTAATCTGGGGCTATCTGCGGCTTACTTTCGATAAACTATAAAAGTCTCATACAAATCAGATAAGTACTTATGAAGCTGTAGGTGTAAATCAATATATGTTTGAGTGGATGTAGAAGAGAAACAAATTAGCGCAAAAGGTTGAAACTTATATGGTACAAACAATGGGCTAATCATGATCTACCATCCAAATTTCAATAAAATCAGATAAGTAGTTTTTTAGATATGATGGTTCGCAAAAATAGAGCGACAGACAGACACGGAACCAAAAATGTTCCCTGATGTCTGAGACGGATTTCTGTCTTGGAATTTTTAAAATCGGAGACCTAACAATTTTTCATTCTTCAGAACTATCTCGTATCTTCGGTTACCTTCGGTTTGCTCGGAAGCCAAAAATTTTAAAATCAAGGGAGAAATAAAATATTAAATAAATTTGGCAATAATAAGTATAGTAAGCAAATATCATCATTTAAGTGCGTTATAGAACGCGAGGAAACTTTGTGCCACAGTAATTGGCAGACTATTTTTGGCTATTAATATCCCATGATGAATGAAATATTCACCCGACTATCTTTACGAAATTTAATTTTCGACAAATAAATTTCATAAGTATTTAAACAATGTCAAGTTTGTAATTTTATTTTTTCATTTATAAATACCTAGATAAAAAATCGTATAGAGCTATTATGCGTCTAGATATGATCTAGTAAAAGAATAATAAGAAGGCAGTGAGAGATCGTGGTCAACCATTATAGGCTCCTAAATTATTTTCCTAAAAACAGACTTCCACTAACATCAAAAATACCTTTAGTCGTCTTTCAAATTAGTTTCGATGTTATTTAACAGTTTATTAGTTGCTGATTCGAATCAAGATATGTGCTCAACATTCCAGGAAATGCTTCCAACTGTGGTAGCAAACTGTATATATATATATATATGCAGGATTATGAAATACAATTATTACATAATTTCCGTCCAACTTATCCATTTTTTCTGACTAACAAAACATAAATAATCTGGGGTATTCAGTTAATTTATTTTTCAATAATATTTGACAAATTTTATCCTATATATCTGTAAAAAAATAAATGATTTATTTAAAACAATTTATGCTACAGTGAAAATAAATTAATTGCAACTACCTTATCCACCATTAAAGAAAAACAAAACAAACAAACTATTTTTTAGTTGTTAGTAAATTAATCTACTTGAGTTTGTTAAATCAGTAAACAAATGACAAAATAAACAGACGGAACTTTGTGCTCAGTTGACAGTTGACAATAAACGACACAAAAAATCCCAACGATGGAATTACTTTAAGCTAATATTTCTTTTCCACATATGACAAAATCATCTAACCATCTATAATATCAAATCAAGGAACATTCACCAAATAACATAATAGACAAGGTGCAATAAGACGTCAATTATTGGGTTAGTTAATAACAAAAGGTGTAAATTTTCATTTGAATTACATTCATTTTAAAATGATATCAAAATGAGTTTAGTAAAATAAATGAAAAAAAAGCATTGGAAATGGTTTGACAAAGAAAAGGTAAAACAGATGATGGTTATCATAAGATAAGCTTGCGGTAAGGTATTTTTAATGCAATAGATAATTTTTCATGGACATACTGATTACTTTAGGAGATGACGTCATTCAATGCATGGATTACTACACACCAAACATGTCCTACATGAAATGCCTTTAATAACCTGCAACTAAACAAAACCAAAAATGCTGTAACCGGAAAAATAAAAAACATTTCAATAAATATTAAAATAATTATATACAACTTAATTTATAATTAAATATTTCTATAAAGTATTAAAAGTAAAAATAAATTAAAAAAATATTACATGACTTAATAACTAGTGCAAAATATTATTGATGCACGAAATTAATATTTCAATTCATATTTATGAAAGATGATAAAAGTATTACAAGTAAGAGCCTAAAGTATATATTATCCACCTGGACAGAATGGTCTCATCCACATGGACAAAACACCATTCGATTCTTTAACTATGTAGGGGGAACTGGGGTAATGGTAGTTACGTAAAGGTAATGGTAAAAACGTTGTTTCTCTATTTTAAACATTTAGGTCCGCTTTAATAGTTTTAACGATCATTATTAATTTAGCAGTGTCGTAGGTGGTTTTACTAAAAACTTGTACTTAATAAAGTTGACTGTCTCATTGAATAGAGGAAATCAATATTTTTTTGCCTAGAGTTTACCGAATGAATAACTCGATTCGGGAAAAAACAGTCGATTGAATTCAATCGACTGAATTCATTCGAATGAAAACAGTTTCATAGCGGGAATAGGGTATATGAATAAAGATATAGAACGAGACTAAACCCGCAAGTCGAATGTTTTTGTTTTTAATTGAAGCGAGCGTAAGCGAGCTTCTTGCATTCAACGAAATATGCATCCATATTTTGTTGCTGTCCCCTTTAAATTCTACAGATGATTTTTAAAGAAGGGTCTTCAGGGGAGTTTTAAATAAAAAACAATAAGTTTTTTGCAATATTTCGTCCCTCTTTTGGGACATTTTCAAGCAATATACTTGGTGTGGTTGATTTTATCTATATGAAACTGTCTACATCAATTTGAGAAGTGTAATTTTTTTTTTTTTTTTTTTTTATAAAAATAAAAATACCATCCCACTTCTTAACCTCGTCAATGGTAAATCCATAATATAAATTAGAAAATTTATATAAAATCAATAACTGTGAGGTGAGTCATGGTCAGAGACTGAACTATGAGAGTCATAGTTCAGTCTCTGACCATGACTCACCTCACAGTTATTGATTTTATATAAATTTTCTAATTTATATTATGGATTTACCATTGACGAGGTTAAGAAGTGGGATGGTATTTTTATTTTTATAAAAATAAAAAAAAAAAATTACACTTCTCAAATTGATGTAGACAGTTTCATATTGATAAAATCAACCACACCAAGTATATTGCTTGAAAATGTCCCAAAAGAGGGACGAAATATTGCAAAAAACTTATTGTTTTTTATTTAAAACTCCCCTGAAGACCCTTCTTTAAAAATCATCAGTAGAAATATGCATCTTGTCTGTCTGTCTGTCTGTCTGTCTGTGTGTAACGTTTACGTGTCTGACTATAACTTGAGCAAAAGTTGACCGATTCAGTTGAAATTTGGTATACATCTTACTTTTACTAATACTCAGGCTAAGTTCGTTGGACAGCGTGATCCGTCCAAGAGTTCGCGCGCAATGCTCGCGTAAACGTGAGCTTCAAATTTAAAATTGGAATTTCAGGACGGGAAAAAATTCTATCATCACCTATTCGATGAGACGAACATTTTTTACAAATAATTTTTGTATGAATAATTATGAATAATTTTTTGTCTATGAATTAATAAAAATCGCTAAAACTATTAAAGCGGACCTAAACGTTTAAAATATAGAAAACAACCTTTTTACCGATATCTTACGTTCTAACGTAACGATTTTAATTAAACTTCATGTACATAGTCTAAAGTACAATTGAAACAAGTATGTAAAATTTCAACTTGATACAAGCAGTAGTATTTGAGTAATGAAGTGATACATTTATAATAATTGTTTAAAAGCTACGACGGGTGGTTAAGATTGTTAGAGTCGTGTAGTGTGTAGGTTAGTTTAGGAAGTAAAGCTTTGTACCGAGTACCCCCACTCTACCCCACACTGCAGTCTTCCACTTATCTTCAACTATGACATTCATCATGATTAACAAATTTCTATATTCAGTATTTTATTGCAATACGCTCGCTTCAATGATAGAGCCACGCGATGCCTAGTTTAAGAGTGGTAGGGAAAGGGAACACAGTGAAGGCCGTGAAGAGCTCAGAGCTGAGGGGGGTGAGAGTGAGAAGGCGCTTGACACTCGTTATCTCGTGGCAAACTTTTCATTCGAATGATAAACTATAGACTGAGACTAAATCCAGTCGAATGTTTCATTCGAATGTTTTTTGGTTTTGGGTTGGGGAAAGGAACGAAGGTGAAGGGCTCAGAGCTGAGGAGGAGTGAGAAGTTGAGAAGGCGCATGACACTCGTTATCTTGTTATACACACGTCCACATATACATTACAACTAATACAACTCCAAACTATAGACTGATATCAGTCGAATGAAAACTAGATATCCACAACCGAATGAATGAATATTTTAAAACAACCGATTAGTCGACTGTTTTCAATCGATTAGTTCCCAACACTATTTTTTGCGTCTTAAAATTCCAATTTAAAATGTTAGCACTAGCGTTGCGTGCGAACGCTTGGGCGGATAACGTTGTTCAATGTCATTATCGTTGTCGTTTGGATGTTATTAGAGTGTTTTTACGTTGGTAAAAAATTGGTCAACTTTTACTCAAGTAATGGTGACACTTCATCACTCCGATACACACACACACAGACAGGATGCATAGTTTGTTGGAGTAAGAAGCTCGTTTGCACTCGTTTCAATTATTTAATCTTTCAATTTTTATAATATATTAATTAATCGAAATTCGTTATTTTCAAGTTGCTTTATCCATATCATTTGAAAAAAAAATTCATCGATAACTGAGATCAAATAAAAAATCCAACTCAAACTTTATAACAAGAGTATTTATTAACAATTATACAGATTGTACATCGTAAAAAAAAAATATATATATAGCATATAAACGTGATTTAATTGAATATGGCTATTTCTGAGTAAAAGTGAAAACACATAATGTATTGTATAATCTAAAAAAAAAAAGAAAAGAAAAAAAATGGATCTAAATTCGTATAGGAATCACAGTAGGGTTCAAAAAGATCTGCTTTTAAAAACCAAGAGTGTAAATCCCGAATGAATATGTAGAAGCCCTCTGTAGTAGGGATTAAAGTCAGGCTGAATCGAAAAACTTTTTTATCTTATAAAAGAAAGGATTTTATTATAAACGAGAAACAACTCTCGAAAAACACACCCATCGCCTCGTGTGCTGACTTAATACATACAACAGTTTAAATTACTTAGCGAAAATAATTATTCACACCTATTTTAAATAATTTAGTTTAGATTCCCAGACCCTAGAGCATTATTTAAATAAAATAATGCTTGTTAATTTCTTTATAACCAAAAATTAAAAAAAAAATAAAAAAATAAAAAGCATATATGAATATGCTTTTTACATATATACAAATACATATATAAAAAAAAAAAAGAAGCAGTATTGGGCGTGGTCAGTATTTGGATGGGTGTGACCGTTTTCAACTAACTGATTCTTTTATTATCATTTTTTAAAAAAATGATTAATTATTTTATTTTTATTTTATTTCATTTTATTTATAATTATTTGAATTTTGGCGGTATTTTGACATATGTAAACAAATTTTGACGTTTAACAAAAGTATCGCAGTAATTAATAATTATGTTCGCTTATAACTTTTAAACTAATTAATGGAATTTCATCGGTTATTTTTATATTTGTTCCTTATTTTTTACCGGTTCCCACGATATGCACGATATATTTATACCTTTCAAAATTCAAAAATAGATAACTTCAAAACGGCGGCCAATATAAAAATTAAATTTGGTGGATTTGTTTGACATAAAGAGAGGTACATTCGTGCCAAATTTCAACTCGATCAGACCACTTATCGATTTTTTGATATACATAAGTGTTTGAACAATTAGAATTATTAACTGAACGGTTATGAAGAAAGATTTTTTTTTTTTTTATATATATATGTGTGTATGTGTGTGTATTGTGCATATGTGTATATATATATATGTATGTGTGTGTGGAGGTGTGTATGTAGGTATATATGTATATTAATTTATTTTTATTTATTTTATTTTATTTTTTATTTAGTTATTTTTATTTTATTTTTTATTTATCTGTTTCTTTTTCTCTTATCTTGCAGTACTAACAAGTATATTATGTTAATCGTTTTATTAATTTTGCTGAGGATGACCACGCCCACACCCTCATGGCAGAAGTTCAGGGGAGAAGTTAAAATTTTGCTTCGATAGGCTAGTGTTTTTACTCTTTTAATTTGCGATCTTGGTATTTCCTTAGTAAATTGGGGGAAACCGAGCTGGCCTCTGAGGGGGTAGTAGTTGTTTATTCAGTCGATTTTTCCTTTTTTGCACAAGGCCTGTTGGGACAGTGAAGTGTTATGTATTATGAGAGAAATGAACAATAAGGATGAAAAAGGGAAAGAAATAAAGACTTTGAATGAAGCAAAGTGGGGTAATTATAATTAAATCTCTTTTATTTATGTATATTATGTAGGTGTGTGTGTGGGTATGTATGTATGTGTGTGTTTAAGTTTGTGCATTTGGCGGTATTGATTAGAGAAATCTATAATCATTAGTTGTTATTTATCTGAATTAATTATCGTAAAGTATTATTTGTCGGGTATTGCCTCCTCATAAGAGGATTTAGGTAAAAATTGTCTCATCAGACTTAAATTTTTGTTGCTTTTTGTTAAGTTTTTTTTTTAAAAGAATATGTTCAATTCACTGTAAAGAATGGTTTCATTTCAATACAGTTCTTTACTACTTACTACTTATCGATTTTTTTAAATGTTTGCTGACTCAGTAAACTGGGTTCAACATGGCGGAAAATGTTGATTTTCCGGGCGGCATAACTAGAAGTATAAGGATTGATTTTGCTGCTAAGTTTCAACTCTCTAGGTTAAATATACTCTGGGAGCTACATTGATAATACATACATAGATACATAGACTCATACATACAGACGGTCATTCTGAAAACCACTCAGGAGGTCTTAAAAACACCCAAAGCGGATAATTCAGTTGAAATCTCGAAAAAAAAAATGTTTGGTGAAAACAATACTTTTCCTACCATAGATGAGAAAAAGTAAAAAAACACCAATTAAAAAATACTATTAAAATCAATAGAATAAGTAAATAAACTATTTCAATACTCTGTTCTGTTTTTATTTGTTTACGAGTGTTTTATTGTTATTTAATGGATCTTTTATGGTTCTATTCTAAAAGCTATTTTTAAATAATTGATATTTCTCACTAATCCGTCAGACACCGATGATACCTCATCTGGCGAGGTCTGTCTCAATTGCAATACGTAATACTAACGTAATGAATAATTTCACTAAATTTTATCTACTTTTAAAATAACTTCATTAATATAATACCAATAAACTATGGAAGTTACGCCCATGTAAAATAAATCTTAAGCATATAAATTGTTAAGTTAAGAAAAAATATTTAATTAATATTTATTTAAAACAAACAAGTTTATCTCTACTCAAATTGGTCATTATCCTAAGGATAAAGTTTTAAATGAAGAAAAAAAGATTTTAATTAGTATCTTAATTAACAAAGGATAAATATTTATTTTTTTAAAGTACCAGTCGTGGGAATCAGATACCACAAACTTTACATTTTTAAAGGATTTTAAACTTTTACCAATGACGTAAAAAAAGGAGAGATTTCAAAGTTTAACATTAAATTTTTGGAAGCTTATCATATCTTTAGTATAAAGATATTATAATATTTTATTATACATACCTATAATATTATATAACCTGTAAATTACAGGGGGTTTCTAAAAATTTGATTCAAGCATTTAATTTAATTAATTTAAATTTACAAAAATTTTAAATTTAATAAACCAAAGCTGTGTTTTTAATCCTTTTTGTTTAAAGGAGGTTGCTACATGAATTCTACTGTTAAGCTGTTAAAATATAAAATTCAATGTACAAATTATTTTATTGACATTCATACAGTACTTCTACACTCTAACCTAATAATTAAACAATGCACACTATCAATTAATAATAAAATATTAAACTTTAACAAACAAATTAAAATAAATATTATAAAATAGAAAAATTGCAAATGTGCAGAACACATCTATTTACTCATACCAAATTAAAAAAAAAATAATACTACTAATAATCTTTTCAAAAAATACAATACAGTCTACAAGTCTCTCTAACTTTTTTTTCTCTTAGATTAATTAGTTCATCGTGTCCCTTAGAGTAAACGATTAAAATATAAATATCTTGTTCTTAAACTTAAAACTATGTGAATTGAGAAACTAAATGGAAACTATATATTATTTGAGTGTTTGAAATGTTATTTAGACCGACAACAACTCTTTCTCACTAATAGTAAAAAGTTATTCGTGTAGCAGAACTTTTTAAAGAATAACTTTTATCACGTATTAATCCCCAAGAAAACCTTTATAACGAATTAAAAAGTTAAATCTAAATTCGTAAAAAAAAAAGAAGTCACATTTAAAAGGAAGGAAAAGAGTATCGAAAAACTTCAATGGCACTGAACCGAAGCATCTTAGTATAAATTTAAGAAGGTAATCAAAGTGAAAAAGTTATTTCTTTAGAAAACTTAAGGACATTTTGGAGAACTATTTAAAAGCATCTAATTTAATAAAAGAATTGGACCATAAAATAGGAGCAGTTAGCAGAACTATAGATTGTAGCTGCATTAAACTTAGGGACTTCATTATTTCTAATTTAAATTAACTTGGAAGTTTTATTTATAAAGGATTTACTTCTAAATAAGTTAATTTGTCTTTAAAATGTTTAAACAGCATAAATCTATATAATGCAGATAAAATAAAAATATGTTTTTGTGCAACGACATGCGTGTGTAGTTCATAGGCGAAACCAAGAACCTTTATAACTTCCGCGTTTGTATGTCTGTCTGGAGATCGTTATCGCAATTTTCAAAAAAAAAATCTCAGAAATCGATCAACACAAAATTTTAAACTTTTCTGTTATGTTTTATTAACCTTCTGGTTATTTTGCTCTTTATGCTAAAAAAGATCTCGATAAGAATCAAGTAACTTGTTACATAGTGATGGAAAATTCAAATTAACCATCCTTAATGAATGATTCGTCGGTAAATAATATATATTCTTAAATATACAACAAGAATAAAAATAGTCTGCAAATTATGCAAATTGTTTTCTTTACTTAAAACGTTTAGGTCGGCTTTAATAAATTTAGTGATCTTTATCACTTCATAACAGTCGGTGTTCGTTTTACAAAAAAAAAAAAAATTAAAAAAGTTGTTTGTCTCATTAAATAGATAAAGTTAGAATTTTTTTCCGTCCAAAAATCCAATTTTAAATTTGAAGCTTACGTTTACGCGAGCGTTGCGCGTGAACGCTTGGCGGATAACGTTGTCCAACGAACTTAACCTGGGAATTTGTAAAATGAACATGTGTACCAAATTTCAACTAACTTGGTGATCTTTTACTCAAGTTATTGTCATCGGTAGATTTCGCGTGACGGTGATTTTGTGACAGTGATTTTGGTCGTTTTTTTCAAATTCACACCCGGGAACGTGCTATAAGGAACTTCGTTCCAAAAGTATTTACATATTGAATTCACACATTATCATTTGTAGTGATATTCTTGAAGTAAGTACGATTCCACAATCCGATAACCTATAATAGTACAAAAGTTTTTTTTATAACATCAAAACTATCGATATAAGTTAATGTTATTTTGGTAATAAAAGTTATATAGATATAGCATCAGGAAGTTAAAAGAAGAAAGGATTTTAATTGGACTATTAACTTTTCTTGCAAGCCCGTTTTACTTAGCAGCTTTCCTCCTAAGATAAAACAGTTCCACTCTATCTCACCGGAATAATTCAGTCGTAAAGGGGATGCGGGGACCGTAAAAAAATTTACGATCGAGGAGAAAGAAAGAAAGTAGAAGGGTTGGAGCTTCTTTGCAAGGTGCTAAAGGAAAATCGCTGGGTGGTAGGGAATAACAGGTGCGATGGCCGAGATAAAAAGTTTCTTTTTTCGGTTTGTTTCTTCGAAAACAAGGGTTAAAGGAATTTGTATTAAGAAAGCTTGTACAGCTCGGAAAAAAGATGTTTCCAATACTAGGGATAGTCGGAGGAATACAGCAAAGCGTATACACTCGGAAATAAAGGGATATGAGCCCGGCAGGGTATAAGAGCTCGGAAAGTAGATGTCGGGTTACAACCGTCCCAGGGGGCGGGCCGGGGTCTTATCGCCGACAAAACCCTCCTCACACTAAAATTTAACCCAATTCCTTACTAGTGGCTGTCTCGACGCTTCTTATACTGTGGTTCTTTTATAAGCGGATAGGAAAGAAGAAACCTATCGCAGCAAAAATAGATTATATTGATAAGGATGAGAACATTAGAATGTTCATCACCTATTTAATACAAAAGTAAACTTGAACATAAAAATAATAGTAAAATAAAAACAAAGCAAGCTTTTATTCGCATCTTCTCAGCAAATCCATTCATTTGATACCCATGCCACGAGCGTGCTTAAAAAGTTACTAGTCCGCCATCTTGGGCTGTCCATCAAATTGGATTTAGAATGACGTATCACTTAGCTAACCATGAATTGTCATCTAAACTGTAACGTGTATGCAAAATTTCAATTCAATCGGTTGTGGATAACTGCTTTAAAATTCAGTTGCAAGATTTGACCAGACCAGAACCTACATTGTTTTTTTAAATGAAATGTTCCTTTTTTTTCAAAAATATAATATTTTTTACATACTTTGTAATTAGACAACATAAATTTCAAAATATATAACAAAAAGAATATCTGGTTTGTTTACATACAAGTAATGACATAAGGAAATCTCTACTTTAAGGCAACAATCCGCCTTGTGTTGTAGAGAGGAGTTTGTCTTTGTTCCATTTTATCACTGTAGCTATTTACATGTTCTACTATTTTGGATAGTTTGTAGCCTATTTTACTTATTATTTAATAATCTTTAATTACTTATTATTAATAATTATATAATTGCCATTTTCTATTAATATTTATTTATTTATTTTTATTTTTTATTGTATTTCTAAATTTAAGATTGTTATATTGCCTTGTCTTTTATTTATCAGTTTAGATTTGTTCTATTTTTTTCTATTGATTATTTAATAGGTATGCTTTTAATTTCATTTTAAAAGTATCTCGTGTCATAATTGTTTTTAAATTCTCAGGGAGGTGATTATAGATTTTGATGGCAGCGTATGACCATTGTCTTTGCCCAAACCAGGTGTTATGTAATTATTTGTTTCCTTTAGGGGTAAAATGGCCGCCATTTTGAAAACATGATATATATTTGTGAACAAAATTTCAATACCTTTAAAGTGATACCAAACTTTCGTTCTTTTAAATAAAATTAGTATTTTATTAGAATTAATTATGTAATTTTAACATAAAATATATTGTCACATACATTTTGTAAAATAATTTTTTAGATAATTTACTAAGAAAAAAGCTGTAGGGCTAATGTCCTAGCGTTGCCATATGGCAACAGCCCAAATTTGGGGTAAGGAATTTATTTTCAAATTTTTAAAACATTTTTTACATATTAAAGGACACCTTAACAGATAAAATCCCTAGAAAAAAAACAAAAAAATCCCCAAAAAAATAATTCGGGCAGTTAAGGGTTAAAGATAAGTAGAAGAGGGTAGTGTGGGGAAGAGTGGGGGTACTCGGTACAAAGCTTTACATCCTAAACAAACCTATACACTATACGACTATAACAATCTTAACCACCCGCGGTAGCTTTTAAACAATTATTATAAATGTATCTCTTCACTACGCAAAGACTTCTGCTTGTATCAAGTTGAAATTTTGCATGCCTGTTTCAATTGTGCATTAGATGGTGTATATGAAGTTTTATTAAAATCGTTACGTTAGAACGTAAGATATCGGTAAAAAGGTTGTTTTCTCTATTATAAACGTTTAGGTCCGCTTTAATAGTTTTAGCGATCTTTATTAAGTCATAGCGGTGTCGCTGTTGGTTTTAGTAAAAAATGTTATTTGTAAAAAATGTTCGTCTCATCGAATAGATGATGATAGAATCTTTTCCCGTCCTGAAATTCCAATTTAATTTTTGTACCTCTCGTTTACGCGAGCGTTGCGCGCGAACTCTTGGACGGATCACGCTGTCCAACGAACTTAGCCTGAGTATTAGTAAGAGGAACATGTATACCAAATTTCAACTAAATCGGTCAACTTTTACTCAAGTTATCGTCACACGCGTAAACGTTACTGACAGACAGACAGACAGACAGACAAGATGCATATTTCATTGAATGTAAGAAGCTCGCTTGCGCTCGCTTCAATAACAGTAATTATTAGCACTTTTTATAGCAGATATATAAGAGATTCAATATTAAAAACAAATAAGAATTGAAATTAAACTCAAATAGAAGGTTATTTAGATGCAGGTTATAAACAATGAATCTATGATAAACATGGTCAAAAAAGCGCAGTGCCGTCAACCTGATTTCAACAACTTCATTACATTTGCCATTCATTTTCTACTGTTTATAAAATAATTAAGTTGAAATCTTTACTTTTTTGCCCTACTTTACTTTTTCACGTGACGTTCATGACGTTAGAGCCTTGTTACGTCATTTGAAGTCCACCCTTACACCGAAATACTGTCCTTGATATAATATGACCGATAAATCGATAGAATATAAATAGGTTTAAATTAACTCTAAAGAAGCATCTAGGTCAGTGTCCTATGACACTTGCTTCTAATACAAAATGCAAACCACCGACGATAATAACAAAGGACAAACAAATATGATTCATAGTTTGAAGTCAAAGATAATTGTTATACACGACTTAATTGGCCAATTAGTCATTCAAAATGTTTAATTCGAGTACTTCCAGTTTATCATTTAATAATTTAAATGAAATAATAGTTAAACTGAGATCATTTTCTTTCCTCTGGAAATGAATGAATTCAGTTACAATTATTATTTAAATATTCTTTAGACTCATTATTACTATTATAATTGATATACAATTAATTTGAAGGACTATATAGAGCAGCGTTTCACAACCTTTTTGATGCCGCGACCCTATAAATGTCTCCTTAACATTTTCGCGACCTTCCTTAAATATAGTGTATTGCATATTGCATACCCTGCAAGGATTGCAGGGATATGCATGGCTCGAGGAGCCTGAATTCTTCTAAAATCATTACTGGATAAGAGAGGAGGGACTGTAGCCTGATATATTCTTTTAAAAAACTGAGTACACAGATCATCTTAATACGCAGTGCCGGATTTAGGATTTTTGAGGCCCTGGGCCAAATTTTTATAAGCGCCCCCCCCCCCCCCCACCAAATGTTACTAGAGGCCCCCACATTGTTTTTTCATCCTAGTTTTTATGAACTATAGAAGTTCTATAATTGGATTTTCTTTGAATTTTTTTTGTTTTACGTACTAAATAATATGTGGTTAGGTTTTAATAAATAGGCCGATAAAACTCACACTTTTTATTGAATTTTAATTATTTGTAGAACCATTTTTAAAAACTTATAATTATTAAATGTACTCGTATAGCTCAGGAGATAGCGTGCAAAAGAGGGTTTGACTAACATCAAGTAATCATTTGGTACCTGTAAAAAATATGTGGTCAGCTAAGTTCGTCTGCGGAAGGGGCATAAGCTCGTCAGCTTGGCAATAGGCATTTGAAAAAAAAAAAAAAAAATGATACACTGATGGAGAGCGGCCATTTTGGTGAATAATGTGATTTTCGTGATCCTGAGTACAACATTATTTAGTAGACCAAAAATCAAGTTGATATTAGCTTTTCGCACTTGACAGGTGACCACTCATATTTGGAGAAATAATTGAATAACTAACCTATCAAGTGACAAGCTAAAGTCAACCTGATAATTATTGGTCTACAAACAACCTTAGTACTCAGGATCATACTCTAATTCTAGAAATTTTCCTTAGAATAAACTGTGTCAAAGGCGCTGAGCGGCAAGCCATATCAATGTATTCCACATATCTGATGGGGCCCCTTCTAAGCCTGCGGCCCTAGGCCGCGGCCTAGTCGGCCAAGTGATAAATCCGGCACTGTTAATACGGTTAATGGCATTGATTGATATGTTTATTTTTTTATCTTGTCTGTTATATCAGTTTTGTATTACATAGAGTAATTAATTCCTGGACTTATGTTGGCGGGCCCGCACAAAGACCATTTGTCCGAATTTTATAGAAAAGAGATTAAACCTTCTAGGAAGCTTTATTACTTCTCATTGCAATAATAATAATAATAATAATAATCCATTTATTGCTACGAAAATATACAATTGTGATAAAACAATATAAAACATTTTCAAGTATACAGTAGCAAATCGGCCTAGGCCGTGGACCCGGTCTCGGGTTAGAGTTGCATAAACAATAATCATTTTTTTTTTTTTTTTTTTTATAACATAAACAATAAACATTCTTCTTTAAACTAGAAATAATAAACATAATAAAAAATACTTGTAACGTAAATACATAGATTTTCTCCGAGAAATTTATCTTATATTAATTTATTTTTATTATACCATTGGCATAATATAATATTTTACATAATAAGAGTATGTCTATATTATATACATACATACACATACAAACATACATGCATACATTCATACATATACACACATATAGACTTATATACTTATATATATATATATATATATATATATACATATACATATATATACATATATATACACACACATACACATACATATACATACATACACACACATACATACATACATATACATATATACACACATATATCCACACACATACACACACATATATGGATATACATACATACATACATACATACATACATACCTACATATATATATATACATATACACACATACACACACACACACACACATACACACATATATATACATACATATATATTTATTTATTTATTTTATTTTTTATTTTTTATTTTTTTTTGCTTTCTTTCATTAATTATTAAAATGCCATACATCTACATAAACTTTCTGCATCCTTTTCCACTCTTTTCTATCATTGGCTACCCTTTGCCACGTGACTCCTCCACAAGCTTTTCTCATTTCTTCGTCCCATTTTTTATTTGGTCTTCCTCTGCTCCTTTTTAACTCCAGTGGGTGCCAATCCATTAATATCTTAGTCCATCGGTCGTCTTTTGTCCTGGCAATATGGCCAGCCCAACTCCACTTTCTTTCCATAACCACACTTCCAACGTCGTCTAATCCTGATTTTTGTCTGATCCAGCTATTTCTCTTTCTATCTTTCCTAGTGATCTTTATCATGCTCCTTTCCATTGACCGTTGTGCCACTCTAAGTTTCCTGACGATTTCTTCTTTAAGAGTCCACGTCTCTGTACCGTAGGTCAGAACTGGAAGCACGCACATAGACCATAGTTTCTTCTTGTTGTTCATACATACATCTGATCGGAACAGATTTCGGTACTTATTGTAAGCTCTCCAAGCGCTTGATATCCTTCTACTGACATCTTTATCCTGGCCGTCTATATCCTTGCAAATTAAGCTTCTCATTGCAATACCCTTTATTATTGTCAACCCTTCAAGTGTTCGTTTTTATCTTTTCTAATGAATTTATCGATATAATTTTATTATTTTTAAGGTGAAAACACACGGGATATAGGTATAGTTTTCACTATAGGTATAGTAAACTAGCATACATTATGTTCACCTGAGCTCTAGTTTTAGTCAGTTATACGTATAATTTACTATCCTATATATAGTCGAACTAAACGCTACACAGATATATTACTATACAGAGGGGCCACACGAGAACCAATCAAAACTAACTTTATAACCTTCACTTTTGTTGTTTAAATGAATGCCTTAATCAACTCCACTAGTTCACCTTCTTGCCGCTATAGAAAAAATCATAGAAAAACTGCTAGAGCTATCAACTATACGTTATCCGTTCTTGTTGGTATAGCTGCAAGTTTTCGTATAGTCTATAATAAAAGTGGTCATACGGGGATGGTTTTCTATACTATACTATAGCTAAAACAACTTGCGTGTAGTTCAACTATACGAATAGTTTGGACTATACGAATCGGTCACACAGCTAGCCAGCTAGCTATAGTCCCACTATACGCTAGTTTTCTATCCCGTGTGTTTTTACCTTTACTTAAATAATAGTATATTATGTTACTAGGCTGTGAAGTGAGTTTTTTCTTTACCGCGGCAGTTACATTTACTGTCGAGCGAAGCGAGACAGTAAATGTAATATTGCCAAGGTAAAGAAAAAACACTTCACAGTCGTGTAGCATATGCTATTTTTTCCGGGGTAGCAGACAATGAAAACACATAAAATATTAATTAATAATCAATATAATAATAACAAATATTAGTACATACTTATAGTTTAAAAAAAAGAAACCTTAAAAAGAGGTTACTCTATAAGAAAAGATAAAAAAAACACATTGACATCTAGCGGATTTTAATCGTACTAAGAAGCTATCTACAAAGATTGCAGCGCTAAACGGAAGTTTTGATAACTACCAGCTCGAAAAAAAAAACAAATCTTTTACTTCCTAGGACGTAAAAGATTTTTTCTTTACAGCTTGGAGTAATGAAAAGATTTTTTAAGTCCACGTAATGAAAAAATGGATTTTAGCTATGTTTTTTAGGCTCTAAAGTTACTATTTCACAGCCTACCACGGAAAAATTAAATTTGTATACCTATTTTAATTCTATTGAACTTACTTATGTATGGTTTTTGAAATTATTTTGTCTGTATATAGTTTTAAAGATTTTTAACTAAAATAGTTTGTCGCGACCATAGGGTTGGGAAACGCTGATGTAGAGTACAGGAACTATTAGAAACATCTAGTTCTTAACAAATAACTGACGAGACGCATAAGCTTAAAGATTGCAGCAAACTGTAACCGATTTGACTGCTCTCTATCAAAATGCAAGGATTATATTTTTTTTTTTTCATTTTGTTCACCCTGTTTTTATAGCACTTAACGAATAGTAAACAATAAGTTGAGCCGTTTTACGATAGAGCTACTGGGCTTACCCAATTATTAAACAAGCAATCTACCAGCGAAGTCTGTACCAAGTGCTTAGTCAACATAATGCTAACAAAACATAGCCTATAATGAAACTTTAAAAAAATATCTTTCCACGTGAAATAAATAATTTACTTTTAAAGTAAAACTTCAACAAGGTCTCTTTATAAAGATTAAACCAAACTTCAAATAGGAAAATCTAACTCGTATTTATTGCTTCTGAGCTTACCGAAGGTAACGAAAGCTATGTGATCCGTTCTAGGTCTCCGATTTCAAAAATTCCAAGACAGAAATCCGTTTCAACATCAGGGATAATTTTCGGTTCCGTGTCTGATTGTGGGTCTGTCTGTCGGTCTGTCGTTCATTTTTGCGAACCAACATATCTTAAAAACTACACGTCTAATTTTAATGAAATTTAGGTGGTGGGTCATAATTAGCACATTGTTGGTCCCATATAAGTTTCAACCTTCTGCGCCTATTTGTGCCTCTTCCACATGCGCACAAACATACATTTAATTACACCTATAGCTTTAAAAGTACTTATTCGATTTGACTGAAACTTTTATAGTTTGTCGAAAGTTACCCGCAGATAGTCCCAGATTAATATGAACTGTCTGCGCTCTTTAACTTTTGCTAAATTGATACTTTAATTCGTGTAAAAAATCAAAACAATTTTGACAGTTAAAAAAAAGGGGGAAAACAATTAAATCAATTATAAAGACTAATGGCTTGTAAAAAACATGAAATCATTAAAGTACGTGGATAGGATGCGAGGAAGCTATTTGCCACACCAATTGGCAGTCTATTTTAGTTTTGGGTCTGACTGTCACTAAATTTTTACGAACCAACATTTATTAAAACCTACTCGTCTGATTTAAATGTAATTTGTATGGTAGGTCATAATTAGCTCATTGTTGGTCCCATATAAGTTTCAACCTTCTGCGCTCATTTGTTTCTCTTCCACATAGTACACCAAGATAGTACACCAATAAATCAAAAGCACTTATCTGATTTTTATGAAATTTGGTTTGTTTTATCGAAAGTAGCCAGCAGATAGTCCCATATTAATTTCAACCGTCTGACCTGTTTAAATTTTGCTACATTGATACTTTAATTCATGTTAAAATGCAAGAGTTAAATACATTTGACAATAAAAGGTTCTAAAAGCATAAAAATCCTTAAACTATACGAAATAGGACACGAGGAATCTATGTGCCACACTAATTGGCATAGTGCTTTAAAAAGGCGTTATTTGTTTAAACACACATGAAAACATCTGCAGTGAAAAGTTGTCGAACCCTTTTCTCTATTACACTTTCCCATTTCATAGATTAAAAATATTTCCGTCACAGTTAATACAAGAAAGAAAAACAGAACTGCACATTTAATTAAAGTTAAATTTGCATAATCTGTATTAAAAATAATCTGGTTTTAATATACAAAATCTAGGTATTTTATGCCGAGAAACTTTGGCGTTAAACTTGTCTTGTTTTTATTAAAGTCATACAAAAGGAGATGTGAAAATATTAATAACAAGGTTTTTAATAACAAAGAATATTCATAGCTAGAAATTCCATTAGATGCGCTGAGAGAAACTACTTGTATGTTGCCGTGACAAGTTCCATCGACTAAAACTAGTAAATAAATTATTTAATATTTGTAACTTAATTATTTAATATTAATATTCATTAATGTACTTTTATAATTTATCTTCATAAAATATCAACGTTTAACATTAACTACATCGTAAATAATGCTTAATTAATTTATGCTTTCTTTAGAAAATTTCAATATGGAGGGTAGACTAGGGTATGGAGGGTATAAGTTAAATTTGTTTATAAATAAATAATCACAAACAAATGACATAAAAAAAGAAAGAGATAAAGTAAGATAAGGCTCACTTAGAAAGGACACACGTTTAAATTAAAAGGTCTAGTAATAACACACGTTTAAATTGAAAGGTCTAGAAATAACACAGGTTTAAGTTGAAAGGTCTAGAAATAACACTCGTTTATGTTGAATGGTCTGGAAATAACACAGGTTTAAGTTGAAAGGTCTGGAAATAACACAGGTTTAAGTTGAAAGGTCTAGAAATAACACACGTTTAAGTTGAAAGGTCTGAAAATAACAAAGGTTAAAGTGAAAAGGTCTAGAAATGACACACGTTTAAGTTTAAAGGTCTAGAAATGACACAAGTTTAATTTGAAAGGTCTAGAAATAACACATGTTTAAGATAGATGGAAGATTTATAAGATACGATTGAGAACAAAATATGTAATTTTAAATTTTACTCAGAAAATGTTTAGGGCAAAGCGTGCCCGGCTAGTTGCATCAACAAAAAAAGTTTAAAAATCTAAATTATTGTTCATTAAAAGAAATTTGATATTACATTAATTCTCCTTATTTTAAAATTATTACATTAATTCTTTAATTATTTACATGAATTCTGTCTCATTCAAGAATTAGTTCATAATTCTGCCTCATTCTAGAATTTTTACATTGATTCTGCCTCATTTTAGAATAATTACAATAATTTTGCCTCATTCTAGAATTATTTTACATTAATTCTGGCTCATTTTAAAATGATCACATTAATTCTGTTTCCTTCTAGAATTAGTACATAATTCTGCCTCATTCTAGAATTATTACATAATTCTGCCTCATTCTAGAATTAGTACATAATTCTGCCTCATTCTAGAATTAGTACATAATTCTGCCTTATTCTAGAAAAATGATTACATTGATTCCGCCTCATTCTATAATTATTTTCATGGTTCCGGCACATTATGTATATTTTTCTGTCTGTTTAGATGGGGGGTTTTTTGTTTTATTTGTTTAGAGTTGATAAGTGCATGGTCTCTGAGCGAGGTGTTGTAGACGAGACATAAGCAGTATTAATCAGATCGATATTTGTAAGGCTTCCAAGAGTAAAGCTAGTCAAGTATAAAAGTACAGGGTACTCTTACATTTAGCTAGGAAAAAACGCAAATAAAAAATTTAAATCATCATTAATAAATAATAAAAAAAATACGTGTGGTGTCGCGGGACACCCGGTAGGAACGAAGTACCTTACGTTTTCCATTATTTATATAAATTATAAAATCACACTGCTAAGTATACGATGCTAACTGCTTGGAGTTAGAGAAGATACAAAATTAAAAGTAACAAACTGTTTGTACTTAGCAGAGTTATGGCAAAATTAAAAGAAAGGCATTATTTTTATCATTAAAGTAAGCGTCTTGCAATAAATATCTATTGAATATTGAGAAAAAAGGTTAATCATAATGAGTTTATAATTAAAGAGTATGGTTGTAGTAGATTGAAAAAAGGAATGTTCTCTACCTACCCGGCCTACTAATTTGGAATATAATTACAAGATAAAAAGAAATTTTTGTATTCTACGTTTTTAAATTTTCTGTTGAATCATATGTAGTGTTGATATTATAATTGTTATTGTTATATATTATAATGATAGTGAAAAAAAAAAAATAGTTCCGAATTTATTTACTTCACATAATAATGACAACAATCTAGAGAGCTGATCTTAAACCTATAAAAGGACAAATCTTTGTACAACGGATCTCGCCAACACCGAATCTAAACCGTGCCATCGATATATTTGAAAGAATATAAATAAAATAATCGATATGCCCCCGTGTAGGGGACGATAAGAGAAGAAAAATGAGTACAAGTAAAGAAGTAAAGATGCAGAAAAATTAAACTGATACCTAGGACACAAGTGTAAACAAACCTGGATGTCACACGTAAATAATTTATCTACGATTGATAACATTATATCTCTGTTTAGATGCGTAGAAAGTGATTCTCTTCGTAGCTGCATTCATTGCGCATGCGTGTTCTTAATTCTTCACCTTAACGCACGATTAGCGAGTGTGTTTACATTTAACAAAACTAATTAGTGGTTTGTTTAATTAATAGTCCAGGGAAATAAGACTTCCTCTGCGGAATGAGAGAAAGCAAGCTGAATTTTTGCACAGACCTTCGTTTTGATGTTCTAATGAAGCACCAAACAGTTTAATATGCTCACCCTTGTGCGTTTCGAGATATCGAAGGTCAAAGGTCAGGAAAATCAGTTTTTTGCGAAAATCTAAACACATTTTTTCGTACGATCAACCGTTTTCGAGATATAGCTTGAAGAAGCGAGACCACGCATGTTTACTTTCTCATAGAAAGAGAAAGTATTGTGATGGCGCAAAAATTCGATTTTAAGATATTTATGGAGTACAAGTTTTGAGGTCCACTGAGTCCAAAAAAGTGGTTTTTAAAAAATGTCTGTACGTCGTCAGTCTGTCGTTTGTCTGGCGTCTGAGCAGACGCATGGAGCCTAAACTACTGGGCCGAATTTGATGAAATTTGGCATACATGTTCATAAAAATCATATCTCGAGTCGAAATTAAGGAATTCATTTTAGCTCCAATTTTGGGGGCGCTACTTCCCAAAAACTCTGAAAAAATGTGAAAAAAAATTATTTCTCGAAAACGGTTCTGACGATTTCGATTACAAAATACTAAATTGTATTCCATTTAATTACGAATCTAACGATATATGTCGTTTTCCCGGTAAAAAAATTAGTTCCAGATAAAATAGCTTTAAACGTGGATACAGAGAGAGGCCGGGTTCGATTCCCCGCCGAGGAGAAGTTGTTTTTGTGATAAAATTTGAACAAATATTCAATAATAATTAAATGTACCTATATAAGAAAACATAAAAACTAATAAATTATGGAAAACACTGGGTTACGTAATTATGAACTCGTCATTGAGAAAGTTTGTCTGAGTTGTCTCGGACCGATTTGTTAGTAGGTATTACTGTATTTACTGAGGTAGGTATAGTGTATAACAATTAACTTTTTTTATCTTAGTAGATATATGTACTAGAAAATTGTATTACCATTATTATTTCTGTTAAAAATTTGTTGATTTATAGAACTAGAATGCAGTTATACATATTTGTCCATTTTACCCCCTCCTAAATGAAAATATGACAAAACTGTAATAACATAACATCAACTGTAAACTGTATGACATAACAACAATTGTACCCCGTACCCCTGGGTACAAAAATAAAAATTTCGCAAAATCATTTCTTAGTGGATGCCTATGATATGAACCGAGTATATCCTCAAAATTTCAAGTCTCTCGGTTAAGCAGATTATGCTGTGCGTTGATTCTATGTCAGTCAGTCAAAGGATATTGCCACTTATATTATAGATATATATATAATATATATAATATATATATATATAATATATATATATATATATATATATATATATATATATATATATATATATATATATATATATATATATATATTAGTACATAGTTAAATTGTACTTTTAATAAATTACATTAAAATGTAAGTAACAAATAAGAGGAAGGTGGGTGTAAAAGAAAATGTAGAAAACAAGAAGGAAAGTTGCCTTGTCAATTGTTAATGACGCGGCGCAAAGCCGGGAAACTCGTTTGATGTTACCTCAGACTTACTCGCAGCAAAAACCTCATTAAATTTTAACTGCGACTAAAAACTTTTTAACTTGACAAAAAAACCAACCTTATTCTCTTGAGATCAAAATCCTTACTTCCTACTTAACGCTCTCATGAATAATAACATCATTTTACAACAATATTAAAACATTCTCGTTTTAAAAATAGAATTTGCCAAAAAAAAAAGTCCAACTAGCGTGCTCCGGAGTCTTAAAGGATTGTTTTGTTATAACTTATTATGTGAATAATTTAAGCTGTAATCAGATAATAGGAAATTCTATTTGATAAATACATAAAACCGAAAAAGGACAACAAAATATTCGTCTATTTTATAAGTTAAGAAGTTAATAATTACAAGATAAAAATAACATTTTATATACTACGTTTTTAAATTTTCTGTCGTAAATCATAAATTTGAAACACGTCAAAATGAAAGATCGTAAATATGGGATATGTCAAAACAAATAAAATAACGCGGATTTTTTCCGAACTAACTTTCCATACAGCAAAATTTGCTGAAAACAAATTAAATTCTGCTGAAAGATGGCTAAAAGTATTAAAATAATGCACTGTCATCGTGTTCTGAGCTATTCTAAAAGTTTCAAATGTCTAGCTATTCGGAAGTTAGTTAGAAATCGATTGCCATATTTGTACCAGACAAACAAACAAACAAACAAGAAAGCAAGCTAATAAAAACGTAGTAAAAATTATTGTTTTTTTGTCCTGAAATATAATTTATTAATAGAATAAATAAACAAAAGGTCTAATTAAAGACCACTTTGCACTATGTGATTTTCGTTTTATGACTTTCCGTGTGACTAAATCATACACAAAAATCATATGTTTTTTTTATTTTATTTTATGTTAACACTTTTTGACTTGAGTAATATGATTTGGCGATGAAACTTTTATTTTAAAGGAAACAAAAACAACTGTAACGTAGCCGCCTTCTACTTCGTACTTCTACTCCACTATTAAAGCCTCCAAACCGAAAGAACCTTAAAGCCGAACCGAACAGAGGAAACGAGCCGAGCATTGGTCTCTATACGCATGCCCAGTCTGAGATGCGCAGGCGCACTTTAGACTGAGCATGCGTAGACAGTATTGCCCGGTTCGTTTCCTATGTCCGGTTCGGCAGTCTGGACAAGGCTTAACTTAGATAACGCAATCACAAGAACAGAATATATTCGAATCACAACAAACTTAATAACAATCTGTCAACATTATTAAACAACAATCCAACATGACACGTGACTACGTCACGCAACTTTGATAAAAAACAAAAACAAGTGAAGTATAACCTGTACTTTGATAAATAACACGAAAAACCGTAACAAAAATAGGATGGTTCGTATTCCTTCTGAATGACGATGTGATTTTCTGTATAGTAAATCATTACGTGTAGACAGTTTTACATTAGTTGGTGACAAAAAAATCATTTATCTCCAGTAGGGTAAAAAAGTTATGATTTTGAATTAGTTTAGAGGGACTAAAACAGGTCTTTTCATCCCTGAACTCAAAAAGTAGGGAGAAAAAGTAAAAGTAGGGCGAAAAAGTAAAGTAGGGCAAAAAAGTAAAGATTGCAACTTAATTATTTTATAAATAGTAGAAAATGTATGGCTAATGTAATGAAGCTGTCGAAATCAGGTTGGCGGCACTGCGCTTTTTTGACCATGTTTATCTTTGTTTACAACATTATAACCTGCATCTAAATAACCTTCTATTTGAGTTTAATTCCAATTCATATTTGTTTTTAATATTGAATCTTATATCTGCTATTAAAAGTGCTAATAATTATTGTTATTTATTAAAATATTAAATAAAAACTGTGCAATGGACGAAAATGTGTATTTTCTTCCTACTGAAGATAAAATATTGTATGTACCTCGTGAGTAAAGTGCCATTATTCCCCTCGCGATAATTATCTAATTAGAGTTATTCCCTCGGCTGCGCCTCGGGAATTAAAGAGTCTAATTTCCTCGGCTTCGCCTCGGGATTTAGGAACCATGGTTCCTTCGGCTTCGCCTCAAGAACCAACTTTTTCGCTCAGGGAATAATGGCTTACTTTACTCCCTAGGGGCATAAATAACTAAATAATCCAGAGGGTGAAAAAAAAGTCTGACTAACATCAAGCTAGAATTTTGTACATAAGTTTATCTTTTGGAGCCTTCTAAGAATGTATGGTCGGCTAGGTTCATCTCCAGGACATAGCTTGGCAATAGGCATTTGAAAAAAAAGAAGAAAACACTGTGGAGAGCGGCCATGTTCCACCCATTTTGACAATGTGATTTTCATAACCCTGAGTACAAAATTATTTAGTGCACCAGAAATAAAGTAGATTTTAATTTGTCACTTGATAGGTTAGTTATTCAAATATTACTCTAAATCAAAGTGGTAACCTATCAAGTAACAAACTAACATCATCTTGAATTTTGGTCAATTAAATAATTTTGTACTCAGGATCATAAAAATTACATTGTCCATCCAAATGGGCGGGACAAGGCGCTCTCCACGGGTTAGTCAAATCCCTATTGCCAAGCTACTTCTAATCTATATATATATAAAATCCAAATACCACTCACTCACTGACTGACTGACACATCACGATATCTCTGAAACCTCTGGACCTACGACCATGAAATTTTTTAGGTGTGTTCCTCTTACCTCCTAAGTGCTCGCTAAGAAATATTTTAATAATCCAATTTATATACAAAATTCGACAAGACCGGGTTGGTCAAAACAATTGGTTCCGATACCTCGGGAACCAATTGTGCTAGAACCTTGAAATTCAGAAGTTGGCTTCCTTTTATGAAATTAGTAACTTTTGATAAATAGTTTACCAATCGGGCATATTGAATCAAGATGGCGGCCATACATATATAAAAGTCAACATGTGTGCATGTTCTTTATACAAATCTACAGTTTTAGTCTGATCTCGATGAAAATTTGCACACTTGACCTTCAAAGCAAGGGGAAAATCACTGTCTACATGAATATTCAAAATTTTAATTTTGGTAGACAGGGGTACGGGGTACAAATATTAAAGTAATGAACATCCTTCATGATGCATATCGTTGAAAAGCTCTTTAAGAGGACAGTAATTGTGGTTATGTACAGTTTTATCATATTTTCACTTAGGAGGGGGGTATAATTAAAAAATATAGCTATATTTTATATAAAAAGAAGTGTATCCGTATGAGGGTATGTCTTTTATCCTAATTTAATATTTACTACCTAATAGTTACACACTTTTTCTTTTCTTCAAAACAAGGTGAAGGTCACTGCCTACATGAGATTACAAAATTAAAATTTTGGTACACAGGGGTACGGGGTACAAGTGATGGTACTTTTACAATGCATACATCACAGTCAACACTTACTAAATGTTATGCAATTAAAAATAACAAAAGACAAGAACAAATTAATAAAAATTAACAAATTAACATGTTTAAAAATTTGACTAGAGATAACCAGAAGTTATTGTGATGTATGACGAAACCACTATGTGGTCTATTTATAACTTTTTTTCTTACTTCTTGTTAAAGAGTTGTTAACGTAATCTTCTTAAGATTTTTCGATGTTTTTAGGCATGAATATGCCCAGGAGTGGGGCGAAATATAGCCAAATTTAAGAAATATTCACTTTATTGTTTATTATAATTTCACGTTATTAGATCACTTAAAAATGTTGCATTTGGTCTGTTGAACCAGTAAAAACTGATTAAGCCTAAACCACAGAAATTTATTCAGAAGAAATTTAATATACATATTAAAAAGGGCCATAAACTTGAGGCGCAATGGAAAAAATCGGTTCGAGACAACTCAGACAAACTTTCTCTACATTTAATTAGTAATAAACATTTCATAAAAATGTATTATAAAAATAACTTCTCCTCGGTAGGGAATCGAACCCGGCTTCTCTCCGTACACGTTTAAAGCTATTTTCTCAGGAACTAGATTTTTCCCGGGAAAACGGCTTGATTCGTATTTCAATGGACTGCATTTTAGAATTTTTTTTAATCAAAATCGTCGGAACCGTTTAGACGTTTTTTCAGAGTTTTTTTGGGGGTTGTGCCCCCAAATTTGAAGCTAAAATTCATTTCTCGATTTCGCCTCTTCCACGGAAGACAGACAGACATTTTTTAAAAACCACTTCTTTGGACTCAGGGGACGTTAACACGTGTAAATCCATCAAAATCTCAAAATCGAATTTTCGCGCCATCACAATACTTCTTTATTTGGGAAAGTAAAAATTTTAGGTTGCTTAAAATTTGAGAGTGCTGCCCTACAAAAGCTGCGAACAAACCTAAAAATATTTGAATTACTAAAAAAACGAATTAGAGTTAATCAAAGCCCTAATTTAATAATTAGGAACAAAATGTAAATTCAAGCAAAATTTCCTTTAATAATGTGTTTTTACGATTCTTCTAGGGGAATCATTTACAAAATAAGTTTAAAAAAACAAAAAAAAAACTTGTATCTCTGCATTCTAACGGAAAAAAGTATACATATATTTCTTTTATATTTATAATCTATATTATGACTTATTTATAGATGCTAATGTGTACAAGAAGACGGGGCATGATATTACGGCTAAGTCGTTCAGTGTAACCGGATTCTTGGTTTTAAAGTTCAAGGTGATTGTGAATCTGCGCAAAACCAACAAATAAAGGATCGGGTCAGGTAAAGTCCAAATATTTACTTTAATCTGATTTCGAAAAGCACAATTTGACATTTAAACAGAAAATCGTTTACAAAAAATACCCACATAACAATACAAGAGAGAAAGAAGTCTTTGATAGAAGAATCCACAAAGGTTTCAAATTCAAAAGTTTAAAATTTATAAATGTGCAGACTTTTACAATTCAAATATACATGGTAAAGGTTCGCTACTATTAATAATTATAAAGTATTTATAAGATTGAAATTATTACTAAGAAAGTCGTCTCACTATAAAAGTAATTGTTAGTATAAAAAAAAACATCCCGTTTTTACCCCAAATTCTTATCTTAATTGTAAATAGAAGAGATCCGTGTGAAAGATAAACATATGATTCCTTACATTAAGTGTAAATAGGAGAGATCAGCAATTAATGAAAGAAAAAGATACGATTACTTATTTTAAGTATAAATAGGAGAGATCAATAATCAATGAAAGATAAAGATATGATTACTTATCTTAAATATAAATAGGAGAGATCAAGTTGAAAGATAAAGATATGAATCCTTACATTAAGTGTAAATAGGAGAGATCAATAATCAATGAAAGAAAAAGATACGATTACTTATCTTAAGTGTAAATAGGAGAGATCAAGTTGAAAGATAAAGATATGATTACTTTCTTTGGTTTAAATAGAAGAGATAAGTGTGGAAGATAAAGGTATGATTACTTATCTTAAGTGTAAACAGGAGCGATCAGTGTGGAAGATAAAGATATGATTACTTATCTTAAGTGTAAGTAGGAGAAATCAATAATAATGAAAGAAAAAGATATGATTACTTATCTTAAGTGTAAATAGGAGAGATCAGTGTGTTAGATAAAGATATGATTACTTATCTTAAGTGTAAATAGGAGAGATCAGTGTGGAAGATAAAGGTATGATTACTTATCTTAAGTTTAAATAGAAGAGATCAGAGTGGAAGATATAGATATGATTACTTGTCTTAAGTGTAAATAGAAGAGATCAGAGTGGAAGATATAGATATGATTACTTGTCTTAAGTGTAAATAGAAGAGATCAGAGTGGAAGATATAGATATGATTACTTGTTTTAAGTGTAAATAGGAGAGATCAGTGTGTTAGATAAAGATATGATTACTTATCTTAAGTGTACATAGGAGAGATCAATGTGAAAGATAATGATAGACTGTGGCACATAGCTTTCTTGCATCCTACCATGCACTTTATTGTTATATTAACATTAACATTATTTTTATGTTACTTTATTGTTATACTGTTTATTGTGTAAAAACTATTAATTGTTCTTACCATCTTTAACACTTAATTGCGGTGTCGCTATGAAGTGTTGAAAAACCACGGTATCAATGAATGAATGATTTTTATTAAAAAAATATACAATATCTGTACATAAATCACTAAATAAACAAAATCTCGAATTTCCCTGGCTATTAGCCATCAGGAAAGTCTTCCCACTTATAAACAATAAATAAAATAATTAAACAAAAATTTCAAAAAGTATGTAACTGAGTATTTATGAAAAGCCGAGGAAATTTTCCTTCGAAATATATTAATGAAATAAATAAGCTTAAAGTAATTTACTGATAAACTTATTGTCACCACTAAATTTAAAATTTAAAAAAAACTTATTCTTCCATTAAAAATTAAAAAGTAATTACTACACAATAAATAAAAAAATTATTACACGTTCATAAATAATTGAAGCGAGCGTATCGAGCTTCTTACATTCAACGAAATATGCATCTTGTCTGTCTGTCTGTCTGTCTGTCTGTGTGTTACGTTTACGTGTCCGACGATAACTTGAGTAAAAGTTGACCGATTTAGTTGAAATTTGGTACACATCTTCCTTTTATTAATACTCAGGCTAAGTTCGTTGGACAGCGTGATCCGTCCAAGAGTTCGCGCGCTATGCTCGCGTAAACGTGAGCTTCAAATTTAAAATTGGAATTTCAGGACAGGAAAAAATTCTATCATCACCTATTCGATGAGACGAACATTTTTTACAAATAACATTTTTTAGTAAAACCAACAACGACACTGCTATGAATTAATAAAGATCGCTAAAACTATTAAAGCGGACCTTAACGTTTAAAATAGAGAAAACAACCTTTTTACCGATATCTTACGTTCTAACGTAACGATTTTAATAAAACATTATGCACATCGTCTAAAGTACAATTGAAACAAGTATGTAAAATTTCAACTTGATACAAGCAGTAGTATTTGAGTAATGAAGTGATACATTTATAATAATTGTTTAAAAGCTTCGACGGGTGGTTAAGATTGTTAGAGTCGTCTTGTGTGTAGGTTAGTTTAGGAAGTAAAGCTTTGTACCGAGTACCCCCACTCTACTCCACACTGCCCTCTTCCACTTATCTTCAACTACGACATTCATCATGATTAACAAATTTCAATATTCAGAATTTTATTGCAATACGCTCGCTTCAATGATAGAACCACGCGATGCCTAGTATATAAATGCAGTAATAATGAACAATAATGCAATATCAAGACTCCGTGTAATATTATCTAACATTGTTAAGACCAATCTATTAATTTTTTCCTTCGATTCAAGTTTATTTGGGTGAATTTTATAATTTTTTATTAATTTTCCTATGTTTTTTGCCCACTCCTTAAATTCGTCAGTTTAAGTTTAATTGTTCAAACAAATCAATTCTAGACATATTGTAGTAGACACTAGCGCAAATGCAAAAATAAGAGACTAGTATAAAACGAACTTTTTTACACATAAGAAACTTGTGTGCACAAAATATCAATTGAGTCGTTGAACACATATAGGAAGTTACTGGAAGACGGATAAATACAAATATCTTTCCCTCTATAAGAACTATATCGTATATTTGTTTTTTCCTTACATCACAATAGTCGATAAATCTCTAAAATATATAGTTGGGACTATTTATCATCTCTATTGCAATTGAACTCAGATTGAGTTACATAATTCTTAAAATAAATCTAATATATATCAGTCGAAAGTCTGAACTACGTTCACATGGTTTATTAAAAAGATCTGGATATGGTATCATTCCATGTAAACGAACCATATTTAATCTAGTTTATCTCAATGTTGATAAACCAAGAGTCTGTACTGTATGGTATTGAACACCTTCAGTTTCATATAAACACCTTACTATATTGAGATAGTATTAAGGCATGCGCAGTTTTATATTTTACCTCTGGGTAACCTGACACATTGACCGTACAAACATAACCTTCGTTGAAAGCCATCAGAAGTATCTGTAATTATAATCAGCTGATTTCTAATGATGTCAGAACTGCATCCAAATATTTTTAAATACCAACTCACTACGGTCATGTGAACAGACACTAGTAAAAAGAAAAAAATGTAATGACTGTCTACCATTTTTTTTTTTTTTTTTTTTTTTTTTTTTTTTTAAATACTTCTTGCATAAGAGTCCGCAAGGCAGTGAGACATTTTCATGTTTTCGCTCTGCGTAAACTACCGACATAAAATGAAATTAAATCGGCAAATTTATTGAAGTAATTGATAAAAGTAGATAGAAGATAATTTTTATTCTTATCTCCACACCGGCACTGCCGCGGCTTGATTACAAACGACTGAATTCAAAGGCGCCGGCCCGCCTTCTACGAATTGTTAATATGCCTTCATACTAGGTAGGCCGAGAGGGCTGAGAGTTGATGGCAACCTCCTGTACTTTCCTAACTCCCTGTCACACGTATAAATCTTTTCGACTTTCTTCGGCCCTATGACGTGCGGTGGAGGGAGGCCCAGCAGCTGGAGACAGACTGTGCACACCTCCTATACCTTTCTAACTCCTTGATATACCCCGGGTAACGTTTTTTAGTAACGCTTTTCGAGTTATGTAGCACAGCCTAAACAAGAAAATGTCAAAAACAGTAACTGTAGATCGTTTTCAATACACCATATAAACGTAGTTAAATATTTAGAAACATGTATAGGATATTTAAAAGGTTGTCAAAAAGCAGATAATTACATTGGGAATAAGCAAAAAAGAAAATATTTCGATGTTAGCTGCTTGTTTTTAAATAATGACTTTTAAAATTGTACCTAATCTTGTAATAATCAAAAAGTATCGTTTCCAAAATCAGCTCTGTGAGGAGATAAATGCTAATTAAATATCAGCTGTTTGTCAACATAGGATTTACTGGCTGGCTGATCACAGAGATCCTGCCCATGCAGAAAGCTCTGTGCTTCTGCACTAGAGTACCAGAGTTTGATTACAGGTGTATTTCACAGTGTGGGATTTCAAGCTAAGCCCCAGTTAGTTCAAGCTTGTATGATCGGGGTTATATAGACTTGCATGCGTGCCTCTCCAAATATCCCCCTTTCTTTTGTCCATTACAAACACACTCACTAAACACCCGTACTAACACACTACACTGACTTCCAAGCTTTGTATTTCCAGCTATCCAGTCTGGAAAATTAATTAGACCTTATTCAAATTTTATATAACCAACTCCAATAACGTAGAAGTAGTAGGCACTCTAGAAACTTTTGAAATTGTTTATCCAAACATAAGTTCAACAATGGTAAATTTTAAAATGCAAGAGACCATTAAAAACATTCATCCAGTAAGCCTTATTGCTCACGGTCGAAAAATATTAAATCTTTACACACATAATCAAAAAAATAGACTGCCAATTGGTTTGGCACATAGCTTCCTCGTAACCTATCCACGTACTGTATTGTTTTATGCTTTTTGTACAAGCCGTTATTGTCTAATTTGTTTAATTGTTTCCCCGTTATTTAATGTGTCAAAATTGTTTTAATTTTTTACATTAATTAAAGTATTAATTTAGCAAAAGATAAAGAGCGCACATAAACACGGGTCCTCCCTCGTGGTTCTTTAACTGCTTAAGAACACGGGTCCACTTTCGTGGTTTTTGAACTGCTCAAAACAACAGGTCCTCCCTCTTTGATTTTAACTGCTCAAAACAACGGGTCATCCCTCGTGGTTTATTAACTGCTCAAGACAACGGATCCTCCCTCGTGGTTTTTTAACTGCTCAAGACAACGGGTCCTCCCTCCTGGTTTTTTAACTGCTCAAGACAAGAAGTCCCCCCTCATGGTTTTTTAACTGCACAAAACAACGGGTCCTCCCTCGTGGTTCTTCAACTGCTCAAAACAACGGGTCCACTCTCGTGGTTCTTTAACTTTTCAAGACAACAAGTCCCCCCTCATGGTTTTTTAACTGCTTAAGAACACGGGTCCACTTTCGTGGTTTTTGAACTGCTCAAAACAACAGGTCCTCCCTCTTTGATTTTAACTGCTCAAAACAACGGGTCATCCCTAGTGGTTTATTAACTGCTCAAAACAACGGGTCCTCCCTCCTGGTTTTTTAACTGCTCAAGACAAGAAGTCCCCCCTCATGGTTTTTTAACTGCACAAAACAACGGGTCCTCCCTCGTGGTTCTTCAACTGCTCAAAACAACGGGTCCACTCTCGTGGTTCTTTAACTTTTCAAGACAACAAGTCCCCCCTCATGGTTTTTTAACTGCTTAAAACAACGTGTCCTCCCTCGTGGTTTTTTAACTGCTCAAAACAACGGGTCCTCCCTCTTTGTTTTATAAAAACAATTAAAAGCTTCACCTAATGTTGTCATGCAAATAATTGAATTATATTTATTCTCCAAAATTAAATTAGTATTGTTTAATTATAATAAAAAGTACTATAGTAAATATAATGGAATATAGGACAAATAATTTTCAATTGAATATTTAACGTCAGATTTTAAATTAATCCACAGCAATATCTACCTAATTCCAATTCAAGTATATGGACAGTGATTAGTGATTATCAATTGACTGCACATTAATGAGATTATTACAAGATAATCTGGTGGCATCGTGTATCTAGTATAGCAAGCATTCAATATAATTCAATATTCCAGACTAGAAACACAAAATCACTTACTCTGAATGTTGTGTCAGGGAAAATGTTAATTTTCAAGCGAGGCCCCTAGATTAAACTTCGTGACCCCTTCCTTAACTTTACAGGATAGCAAGACTTGTAAATCCTAGATTATGTAGTAACAAGATAATACGACTGGTTAATCCTCTATGGTTGATATAGTAACACGGCAGTAGTGTCAGAAGAGACCATCCCAAGCAAAGAAGGAGCATTAAATTACAGAATTATAATTCTGTAATCACAGAGAATATTACTCTTAACTATAATGACTTAATCATCAACTGGAATAATCTCTAAAAACAATAAAAAAAAAAAAAATAGACTTCCAATTGGTGTGGCACATAGCTTCCTCGCATTCTATCACGTATTTTATTGACTTTATGCTTTTACAAGCCATTATTGTTTAATTCGTTTAATTGTATCCCCCGTTGTTTTTTTGTTTTTTTTACTTGAATTAAAGTATTAATTAAGCAAAAGTTAAAGAGCGCAGACGGTTCAAATTAATCTAAGGGTATCTGCAGGCTACTTTCGATAAACTATAAAAGTTTCATACAAATCATATAAGTACTTTTGAAGCTATAGGTGTAAATAAATGTATGTTTGTGCGCTTGTGGAAGAGAAACAAATGAGCGCAAAAGGTTTAAACTTATATGGGACCAACAATGGGCTACTCATGACCAACCACCCAAATTTCATTAAAATTGGATGTGTAGTTTTTAAAAAAATGTTGGTTCGCAAAAATTGAACCACAGACCGACCGACAGACCGACAGAAGGACACGGAACCAAAAATGTTCCCTGATGTCTGAAACGGATTTCTGTCTTGGAATTTTTGAAATCGGAGACCTAAACATTTTTCGTTCTTCAGAACGATCACATAGCTTCCGTTACCTTCGGTAAGCTCGGAAGCAATATTACTTTAGAACATGTACAAGTGGAGGTCAATTATATAATTAAAGCGAATGCCACTTCACAAAATTAATTTTAATTTTTAATCCAGCTTTCGGTCTCTATTTAGAACAAACAAAAGTATATAATATAAGTATAAATAGACAGTAAGTACAAGTACTTATTTACACTGCTCTCTGTCAATGTTTAGGGCCCAAATAGAGAATGAAAGCTGGGCTTTGAAAATTAAAATTAATTTTGGGGAGAGGCATTCGTTTTAATCATACCATTTATATAATGAATTTAATGTATATTAAATCCCCATCTGAAACCTAACCGTGATAAAAGAGCCAAGTTTCAGACCTCCTCCAAAACAATAATCAGCTAACCAAAGAAGTGATTTCTACATTGTGGTTATTTGGTCCTCTGGATTAGAATGGACTATATCAGGGGATTTCCTGTAAGGGGAAAGGTAAAGAAACAAGTTAAAGGCAAAGAAGGAAAATTAAGAAATAAAAGCCAATTGGCACTCACAATAAATTACTACACGGTCGCTTGTGATCACTTTCGGGTCTAGAACGGGACTCCTACCGGATCTTGGCCGGGGAGAGTAGAGGCGACCGTTTCGTATAAGAGGGGGGTAAAATGGAACAAATACGTTTTGACATTTTCATGTCTTGGCTGTGTTACATAACTCGAAAAGCGTTACTAAAAATCTAAGTTAAAAACGTTACCCGGTGTAACAAGGAGTTAGAAAGATATAGGAGGTATGCACAGTCTGTCTCCAGCTGTAGTGCCTCCCTCTACCGCGCTTCGTAGGGCCGAAGAAGGTCGAAAAGAGTTAATACGTGTAATAGGGGGTTAGGAGATTATAGGAGGTGTGCATTCAACTCTCTGCCCGACTTACCCCTACCACGCTTCTCAGTCGAATCTCACTCAGGCATCATCGGGTCCGCTCTACTATACAGTCACACTATACAGTCACACTATACAGTCACACTATACAGTCACACTATACAGTCACACTATACAGTCACACTATACAGTCACACTATACAGTCACACTATACAGTCACACTATACAGTCACACTATACAGTCACACTATACAGTCTACTTCTACCACTACATTTGCTCCTCTACATCTTTAAATTTATGCTATTTTCGACCCTAAATTGACAAAAATTTGACCCCTACATGAACTCCAAAATTTCTGGCCAACGAACTCATCCTTTCTTTTGATATAAATGACATTTTAAAATTTGTTTGGATTTTTTAAGTGCATCCTAGCTTGAGATATCGTCTGGAGTGACCCATACATGTATACATGTGACACATACATATATACATATATACATATATATATATATATATATATATATATATATATATATATATATATATATATATTTATATATATATATATATATATATATATATATATATATATATATATATATATATATATATATATATACATATACATATATACCTATATACATAAATATTATATACATACATAAAAGTATTAAATTTCAGGACTCGATTAAGAATGGTCTAAAACGGATTTCCATGGAGAAAATTTTTGAAGCCATTGCAACAGCTTAATTTTCTTCGAAAATTCACTAAATGAAAAATTTTAACTTTTTGGAATATTCCAGTCAGTTAGCTAAGAAGCATTTATTTTTTTACCAACAGTTTCTCGTACATATCTACCTATTATTATACTAAAAAAGTCCTGTGAGGATGATACATACACCACATTAAGAGAAGGTTAGGAGATCTCCCCGAGAAAAGGGAGGAACTTGAGAGTGCTGTAGTTAGTGCATACTTAGACAAGGAAGGGGATAGTTGTCCTTTTCTGCGCATGCTTACGACGGTTAGCCAATCAGAATGTTTTTCCCCCACTACATCAGCCGCGATAACCATACCCTTCTATTCAACAGTTCTCGTAAGGGTTAACATAGTTCTTTAACTATGCAGAAACCTTATAAAAAAACTCACTAAATCGCAATTTTTATTCATCTCTTTACTTGTATTTCTATTTAGCAGTAATCTCTTTTTATATTTATTCGTATCAAGCATTTTTCAAATAAATTGTTTTATTTATTTTAAATTTTACACAATAAAAAAGATTCTATTTCTGCGTAGAACTAGATAGTTTAAGGTTATAGACTTGTGCCAAATTGTAAAAAGTTATAAAGGTATAAATAAATAAAATTTTCTATAGCAAACGTGAAATTTTACCACATGTATGTTTTTGTCATCATTAAAGCGTCATAAGATACCGAAGATGTACGGAAGCTAATGAGAACGTTCTGAAATAGTACATTACGCGTCGAGTGCGGAAAGTAGCATTTTGCATGCGAGTGTGGAGTTTGCACCCGAGCGACAGCGAGGGTGGTAAAACCACTCGAGCAATGCAAAATGCCGTTTTCGCACGAGTTGCGTACCTTACTTTATCTACGATTGTTAGATTTAAATAATAAATACAGAAAAAAATAAACTTACAGTATACAAGTTCGTATTTCTCTTTTGATAAGATAACATTAATTCATTAGTTGTATTTTGTGCCGAATTATTTCGGGAGGCGTATTATTCTCCTCATATTCGTCAAAATCATTTAAATCACTCATTGATTTTCACAAAAAAACTCTATATAAAAGTAACTTTTATTAAACAAACAGCAAATTAGTCTTGTTAAATGTAAACAAACTCGCTAATCGTGCGTAAAGCTGAAGAATTCCTCTTCTTTACCGCGCTAGCGTGGTAAAGAAGAGGAATTCTTCAGAACTATGAGACGCGCATGCGCAATGAATACAAGTACGTAAATAATCACTTTCTACGCATCTAAACAGAGATATAATGTTTATATTTCATATCAATCGTAGATAAAATTATTTTTTTGTCTCAGATTTCAAAAATTCAAAGACAAAAATAATTTCAGATATCAGGTTAGTAAAAGCATAAAATCATTAAATAATACGAAATAAGAAGCGAGGAAGCTATGTGCCACACTAATTGGCAGACTATTTTAAATTTAATTATTTATTGGTATAAGTGACAATTATTTGTGTATACCGAAGCCATAATGTTATTTTGAGTGGGGTTATTTTTTGCCTTTTTTAATTGCTTTGATATTTGGTAAAGGATTGGAGTTTTTAATTAAATTTGAGTAAGGGTATATTGGAAAATTTCGGAATATATATTTCATTATTATTATTTTATTTATTTTTAAAATGAACATTTTTGATGGAATTTTTGTCCTTTGTTTGCAGGGTTTTAAAGATATATCATAAGCTGTGGACTGACATAAAGGGATAACAATATTAAATTAAGTAAATATTCAAATAAAAATACGAAACAATACCGGTATTGAATCCTAAATAAACGATGTCACGATGTTTGCTTGAATTCGATGTACACTCGTTAAGATCTTTCACATATTGATTTATGCAAAAATAATAATAACTTTGCAAGCCCAAAATATATTATAATATTAATAAATATCTAAAATCACGGATTTTTATTTAAGAGAATCGCCCAAAGATAGTCTAATTAGTACTATAATTGGTTTTATATTATTCACTAGAATCAGATAACTTCTAAATTAATTATTAATTTTTTTTTTTTGATATTGTAGAAGCAAATGGAGGTAAAAAGTCCAGTCATGCACCATGACTTAATGAGCGAATTTTCAAAGAAATCTGCGTTATTGGCTTATGATAATATAGGAAAATTTATGTTTAGAATTTGCATGAGTGAAAAAAAATTGGCACACAGGGGTACGGGGTACAAAAGTCAAAATAGTATTTACCCTTCAAGATGCATGTCGTTGGAAAGCTCTTTAAGAGTACAGTAATTGTTGTTATGTACACTTTTATAATATTTTCATATAAAAGGGGGGTGAAATGGAAAACACCTGTTTTTATGCTATTTTTGACCCTAAATTGTAAAAATTTGACCCTTAATGAACTCCAATAATTCTGACCAAAGAAGTCATCCTTTCTTTTGATATTATTGACATTTTAAAATTTGTTTGAAATTTTTAAGTGCATCCTAAGGGGAGATATCGTCTGGAGTGACACATATATACATACATATATACATACATACATAAAAAAAAGTGTTAAATTTTAGGAATCGATTCAGAATGGTCTAAAACGGATTTCCATGGAAATTTTTTTCAAAAATTCGTATTAAAAATATTTTGAAGCCATTGCAATAGCGTAATTTTCTTTGAAAATTCGCTAAAAGATAATATTTCTTTTGAAAATGTATATAGGTTAAAAAAAGAAAGAAATAAAATGTAAATATAACAAAAACAGTTTTAACAAATAAATTATTAAAGCTAAAATAGTAAATACGGCAGTATGTGCTTACTACAATGTGTTTTATTTAAAATCAAAATATACCTCGGCTAGACGACGCCAGCTGATTACACACGTCTCCAGAAAAAAGTAATTCCCAAATAAATATATACTAACCTGAAACATACAAAACAAAGCACATTAGTTGGTGAAATTTATTTATAATAATATATATATATATATATATATATATATATATATATATATATATATATATATATATATATGTATAAATTAAAATATGTAGAAAAAAGTTACAAGTTTACGTTGGACTTGTTGCGACCAATTAATATTTAAATAAATTGGTTGTGCATAAGTCTCGTGTAAAAAGGGTTTCGTTGGTATTGTGAAAATGAAATTAGTATAAGAGAGGGGGGGGGGGGGGGTCGCAAAATTTTGTTGAAAAAATTACATGAAAAATTAAACACTTTCCACAAGAGTTGATATTTTACTACGTTTTTATTAGCTTGCATTCTTGTTTGTTTGTTTGTTTGCCCAGTACAAATCTGGCAATCGATTTCTAACTAACTTCCCGAATAGCTAGACATTTGAAACTTTTAGCATAGCTCAGAACACGATGACAATGCATTATTTTAATACTTTTAGCCATCTTTCAGCAGAATTTAATTAGTTTTCAGCAAATTTTGCTGTATGGAAAGTTAGTTCGGAAAAAATCCGCAAGTTATTTTATTTGTTTTGCCATATCCAATATTTACAATCTTCATTTTGACGGGTTTCAAATATGTGATTTTTATAAATGAGAGATAAACGTTGAATGACAGCAAACCAGGAAGTATATCGATTATATTATTTATATAATTTCAAATATATCGTTGTATATATATATATATATATATATATATATATATATATATATATATATATATATATATATATATGTATATATATATATATATATATATGTATATATATATATATATATATATATATATATATATATATATATATATATATATATATATATATATATATATATATATATATAAATATATCGGATAACCCCCGTCCTGTAATGACCTAAAGCTGTTGAACGGGACTAAAACTACAAAAAAAAAAAAAAAAAAAAAAAAAAATATATATATCGTTGTACGGTTTAGATTTGGTGTTGGGGAGATCCGTTGTACAAAGATTTGTCCTTTTATAGGTTTAAGATCAGCTCTCTAGATGGTTGTCATTTATGTGAAGTAAGTAAATTTGAAACTATTTTTTTTTTTTCACTAACATTATATATTATATAACAATAACAATTATAATATTAACAACATACGATTCAACAGAAAATTTAAAAATGTAGTATATAAAAAGTTCTTTTTATCTTGTAATTATTTGTGATCTACTCTTCAATACCTTTTATTTTATAGGTACCCCATTGAAAATTTAAAAAAAAAAACATTTCCCGAGGCAGGAATTAATTGCCAGTTTGGATTCCCAGTTTATCAGATCAAATTTTTATTCTTATTTTTTTATGGCCCAGCAGTCCGCACAGTTTGATTTTTTTTATATTTTTAGTAACAGCACAAATATAGTTTTAGGAGGGGGGGGGGGGACACGCAAAATTGTTGTTTTTTCACAATATAGCATGCAAATAAATCACTTTCCAGAAGTGTTATATATTTTTGTATTCTTCTTTTCATACCTTTCATTTGATACCCCATTCAAAATTAAAAAAAATCGCGTCACATACATTATCCTCCACTTTGAATTTGAACAGCTGATTATTTTGAGTTTGCTATATTTTTCATGTGTGCGCGGCAAAACGATCTTTAATACTGGAAAGTTTCATGTTTTTATCTCCTTTGATTAAAAAGTTACTGAAACCGTACAGAGTGACAGACAGACAGACACAGGAACGAAACTATAAGGGTTTCTTTTTTTTTGGATTTACCAACGAAACCCTAAAAATCGTTACGTCTAACTCAAATAATTGAAGCGAGCGTTAGCAAACTTCTTACATTCAACAAACTATGCATCTTGTCTGTCTGTCAGTAACGTTTACGCGTGTGACGATAACTTGAGTAAAAATTGACCGATTTAGTTGAAATTTGGTATACATGTTCCTCTTACTAATACTCAGGCTAAGTTCGTTGGACAGCGTGATCCGTCCAAGAGTTCGCGCGCAACGCTTGCGTAAACGAGAGGTTCAAAAATTAAATTGGAATTTCAGGACGAGAAAAGATTCTATCATCATCTATTCGATGAGACGAACATGTTTTACAAATAACATTTTTTAGTAAAACCAACAGCGACACCGCTATGAATTAATAAAGATCGCTAAAACTATAAAAGCGGACCTAAACGTTTATAATATAGAAAACAACCTTTTTACCGATATCTTACGTTCTAACGTAACGATTTTAATAAAACTTCATACACACCATCTAATGCACAGTTGAAACAGGCAGGCAAAATTTCAATTTGATACATGCAGTAGTTTTTTTGTAGCAAAGAGATGCATTTTTATAATAATTACAAAGGAGATGTGTGGTTAGAGGAATAGTAAGAATGCGGGGTGGTTCCCTTGCTAATAACCGCTGTACTACTATCATACTCTATATCTATCAACTCATCATGATTCATGATTATCTATTTTTTCAATATTCAATACATATTTATACTATACGCTCGCTTCAATGATAGAGCCACGCGATGCCTAGTACTTTCTAATATTTAAGACTAAATTTAAATCCAATAATATTAAATTTAATCAATTTCTTAATAAACATTATTAAAACAAGGTGGTTGTTTAGGAACCTTATTGTTAACACTTCGTTTTCAAGATTTAAAATTGAAATAGTTTTTTAGTAATAAATCTAGTCTCCGATATCTCGGAAATTAGCTTTTACTCGGAAAACTTTCTGCATTGTTAAATTCGTCTTTATTTAGAAAATTTAAATCAAAACCTTGGTTTTAATATTTTATAAATTTTATCGCAGTTTAGGCTGCTCTTATATATTATACAAATATTGCAGACTTTTTACTGGTCTAATATTACTTTGCTTTGTAAGTTTCATCGCACATTTCCGTTTCCCCAATTTTGAACCACTTCCCGTGATTCAATCTTCCTATAGATACAACTTAGGTGAACAATACAGAAACCAAAAAAAACCAAAAAAAAAAAAAATGGCGTCAAATTTTATTGCTTTTTAAGTTTCATCGCACACCTATTACCCCAATTTTGAACCACTTACCTTCATTTAATCTTTCCCAAATTTTGCACATAGATACAACTAAGGTGAACAATACAGAAAAAAAAATTGAAAATAAGACCAGTTTTCAAAAATGGCATTTTTATATAATTATTATTCAATTTTTAAGTTTTTGGTAGTTTTCATACTACGGAAAGTTAAATTTTAATTTAAATCAAATTATAATTATTATTAACTACGGGAAACAGACAGTGAAAAATACACTCCTGTGCCGGGATTTGAACCACGGGCCTCTATATAGAGCCTCTATATATAGAGGCCCGTGGTTCAAATCCCGGCACAGGAGTGTATTTTTCACTGTCTGTTTCCCGTAGTTAATAATAATTATAATTTGATTTATAATTATTATGTAAAAACCACTTTTTTGGACCAAAGGGATATCAAAATCTCCAAAACTAATAGAAGCACTATCGTAATAATTAATTATTAAAAAGAGGGAGGGAGGGGGAGAGAGAGAGAGAGAGAGAGAGAGAGAGAGAGAGAGAGAGAGAGAGAGAGAGAGAGAGAGAGAGGGAGAGAGAGAGGGGGGGGGGAATAAAATAAAATAAAATACATTATGATAAATAAATAGATAATGGGTTATGTCTAGATAAATTTCGTTACTTATATTCAATTTTGTTATAAGTATTAAGTGTTCATTGTATGTAGGCCATATTTTAGTAATTTATTATTAATGAATATTAACCGTGGTATGCAAATAATGTAATTGATAGTGCTTTTTTTTTTACTTTCATACAGGGCAGGATGGGGAAATACTCAAATAATATTTCAGCATATAAATAGCGTATATGCCTAATAATCTACAAGTCCCTAAAAAGTACTTGCGTGCAAGTATTTACCTGTGACTATTTAAAAAATGTTCTTTATTTTCTATAAATAAACATTATTTTTATTATTATCATTATTATTATAAGTGAGTAATAAAAGGTGATCCTAATGTAATAAAGGATATGACGAACGTAAAAAGTTACAAAATATTTCTTAAAAAATCTTAAAGCTAAACATTTAATGAACTTTAAAAGAAAGATACCGCAATAAAGTAATTTAAAAAAAAAAAAACTAATTAACTTATTTCTTGAACTTTTTTGTAGGTGGAGGGGGGATGTTATTTAACTTTGTTAATTTAAGTTTAAAAAATTTGTACAAAAGATACCAATTAAGAAGGGGAAAACAAAATATAATTATAAAAAAAAATGTCTATTATTGTACTGAAAAATTAAGTTTCTGATTAAAAATGTAAAATTTAGGCAAAGCAAATATTGAAATAAATAAATGTATGAATATATATATAATATTTAGCTCTATATATATAATCATATTAATTTGATTATAAATATATATTATGTACATATTTTTATGTATATATATAGTAATAATAATAAAATAAAATATTTCCATTCCAAATAGGAATAACATAAATTACACCATTGTTGCAAAGTAGGGGAGAGTCGGACAAAACCGGGTAGGCGGGTAAAACCGGGTACCTCGATATCTCACTGATTAGTACTCCTATCTGCCGATAAACAAGGTTGCTATTAGCGCTAGCCACTCCGTGCAGTTGGAGAGAACGACAGCATCGGTATCACGTGTTTTCGTAGTTAGAACGATTTTTTAAGATTTTAGTGAAAAAGTGTTTAATGTTGTTGCATTTGTCTACTGAGTTTCGATTGCTATAACATTTTCTCAAAAAAAAGGTAAGTGCACACGTTAATTAAGCATATATTACTGGATATTTTCACTTTCTTTTCATACATCTAGAGCGACGCCTAACCTGTCTATGCCGTATTAAACTCAACAAGTAACTGTTGGGTCAAACCGTGTACCAAGGTGTGGGGCAAAACCGGGTACCCGGTTTTGCCCTCCACTTTAGGAAATTATGTAAAATTAATTTTTCGATTCCAAAATAGTCATTAGAACATGTTCAATACAATGAAAATTAGCTGAAGCGTTGTTATGGGTGGTTATTTTTATTCGTATTTTTTATTCTTTTGTGTGCGACTTTTGTTCTTAACTGAATTACCTTAAGTTTTTTTTTTTTTTTTTTTTTTTTTTTTTAGTTTCTCATTTATTAATTAGATGTAAGGATTTTTTTCGAGCAATACTTTAACGATTTGTAGTAAAGATTTTAAAGTTTAGTGTTATTTTACATTAATTAAAATGAGTACCCGGTTTTTGTACCTGGAGATGAAACAATTTTTTTTTTAAATATTGTGTTAATATCAAAGCAACGAAATAATAATATGGTATTAATGAATAAATATGGCAACCGATAAACTTTGGTTTATTGATCTCTTTCTCATAGAAATTATTCTATTACAGTTTATAGATTAGGTACCCGGTTTTGTCCGACTCTCTCCTACAAATTTTATAATGAAAATATTAACACATAAAAACATTCTTATACAAATGAAAAAAAAAGTAAAAATGGAAGAATGGTCGAAATTCTTTGTAAGTAAGTGGGAGGAGCCCCTCAGTGTCATAACAAACATTAAAGATGTGTTAAAGCACAATTTTGCCTGAAATTAAAGATCAAATGCTAAATTACACGTTTATGCAAGATGTTACCCCGTCCCATCGCTCCTTGCAAACAATTCAATACTTGCAAGAGAATTGCCCAGACTTCAGGTAACATTGTGCTTAACACATCTTCAAGGTTTGTTATAACACTGAGGAACTCCTACAACTTACCTACAAAGAACCCCCCCCCTTCACCATATGGTAATTTATTCTAACAAAAGTATAATACCAGGCAAGATTACTACCCGGACAACGACTTTTGGAACGAAGTTCCTTATGGCACGTTCTGGAGCCCGGGAGTTAATCCGAAAAAAACGACCAAAATCACCGTCACGCAAAATCCGTCACGAAATCTACCGATGACAATAACTTGAGTAATAGATCACCGAGTTAGTTGAAATTTGGTGCACATGTTCATTTTACAAATGCCCAGGCTAAGTTCGTTGCACAACGTTATCTGCCCAAGCGTTCACGCGCAACGCTCGCGTAAACGTTAAGCTTCAAATTTAAAATTGGCTTTTTTGAACGGGAAAAAATTCTAACTTCATCTACATAAAGAGACAAAAAACTTTTATATAAATATTTTTTTTTTTTTTGTAAAACGAACACCGACGCTGCTATGAAGTGATAAAAATCGCTAAATTTATTAAAGTGGACCTAAACATTTTAAATAAAGAAAACAACGTTTATACCGATATCTTACGTTCTAATGTAACGATTTCAATAAAACTTCATACACATCGTCTAAAGTACAATTGAAACAGGCATGTAAAATTTCAACCTGATACAAGCAGAAGTTTTTTAGTGTCAGTGATTTATATTTTTTAATTGGAAATTCGCCGACGGAGGTCTTTCTTTTCTTCTCTACAACCATCTGCTTTAACTATAAACTAATCAAGATTAACTTTTTTCTCAATTTACAATACATCATTTATTGTAAGACGCTCTATTAAAAGATAATAAAAAGGTTTTTCTTTTAATTTTGTCTTAACTCCGCTAGTACAAATAGTTACTTTTAATTTTGTCTCTTATTCTACCTCCGCCATGTATAAGTAGTTAGTATCATATAATTAGCATTGTAATTATATAATTTATATTTAATATAAAGCGTAAGGAACTTCGTTCCTACCGGGTGTCCCACGACACCACACGTATTTTTTAAGACCCTATTTCAAACCTTCATTGCATGGCTTTCACCCAATAGTTTTTAAAGTTATAGATATGAAATTTAAAGTAGAAGAATGTAGTTTTCAGACCTCCCAAACCCCATATCTCTATCTACTACAGAAGCTGTGCTATAAGCGTTCAAAAAAAGTGCGTAGCCCACCCTGTATATTCATATTAATCCACACTGATAATGGCCCACTAAATTAATTGGAGGTTTTAAAAGCAATTCATTTGTCTCTTTATTCATAAAGGGACAAATTTAGTAGTAAGTCCGTTAAGTCTTTACACTATCTTAAAAATCTAAAAAAAAACTAGCTTCCTCGTATCCTATCACGTACTTATTTGATTTTTTGCTTTTACAAGCTATTATTGTCTAATTTGTTTAATAGTCCAGTCGACAAGTACATTTTACCTTGCAAAAGGTCATAATTTTTTTTTTCTTTTTCTTTATTGTATGTACCTAGACATTAGTTAAAAACCCAAGTTTTCGACCTCCTAGACCCTGGGCTAACCCAGAGGGGGGCCAAAATACACGAAATTTTTGTGTTTTCTTTATAACTCTTTACCTATATGTCCTGAAAAAAAGTGATCGTATCTTTCTTGTAGAGCACTAAATTTGCAGCAATTTTTATATACCACATTTTTTCCTAAACCCTATACTTTCCTTAATAGAGCTTCAAAGATGCAATATTTTTTTTAATAACCGCAAACCCCAAGTTGCGGAGGTTAGTGGTGGTTATTTCTATTTCCATAGGTAGGATATACCCAAAAAATCAATGTGGGGGAGGAATAACAAACATAGACCCCTTTCGTCCTCAGGTGGGATAACACAAAAAAATAACATCTTTTCTGAGGACGGAAGGGGTCTATGTCTGTTATTCCTCCCCCACACAGTGATTTTTTGGGTATATCCTACCTATGGAAATAGAAATAACCACCACTAACCTCCGCCACTTGGGGTTTGCAGTTATTAAAAAAAATATTGCATCTTTGTAGCTCTATATTTCGGAAAGTATAGGTTTAGAAAAAAATGTGAAATATAAAAATTGTTCCCAATTTAGTGCTCTACAAGAAAGGATAAACAAAAAATCCCGAAAATGTAGTTTATTGTAGGTAGGTGGCGGTTAGTATTGGTTACTAGTGATTAGTAGTTGTAGTTAGTGGTGGTTATTTGTACTTCCATAGGTAGAATATACCCAAAATATCTAACTGGGAGGGGTGGGATAACACAAATAGACCCCTTTCGTCCTCAGAAAAGATGTTATTTTTGATATTTTCAAAAATAATATTGCATCTTTGAAGCTCTATATTTCGGAAAGTATAGGGTTTAGGAAAAAATATAGTATATAAAAACTGTTGAAAATTTAGTACTCTACAAGAAATATACGATTTTTTTTTTAGGACATATAGATAAAGTGTTATAAAGAAAAAACTAGAAGAAACACTAAAATTTCGCGTATATTGGCCCCCCTCTGGGTTAGCACAGGGTCTAGGAGGTCGAAAACTTGGGTTTTTAACTAATGTCTAGGTACATACAATAAAAAGAAAGAAAAAAGTTTTTATGACCTTTTGCAAGGTAAAATGTACTTGTCGACTGGACTATTTGATTTTTTACATGAATTAAAGTATCAATTTAGCAAATGTTAAAGAGCGCATACGGTTCAAATTAATCTGGGGGCTATCTGCGGGTTACTTTCGATAAACTATTAAAGTTTCATATTTTACGATTTTGGTAGTATTCATACTACGGAACGATTAAATTTTAATTTAAATCAAATTATAATTATTATTAACTACGGGAAACAGACAGAGTTTAGAGTTATTAAAGTTTCATACAAATCAGATAAGTGCTTATGAAGCTATAGGTACAAATAAATGTATGTTTGTGCGCATGAGGAAGAGAAACAAATGAGCGCTGAAGGTTGATATGGGCCAATAATGGGCTAATTATGACCTACCATACAAATTTCATTAAAATCGGAGGAGTACATTTTTCTGAAACGGATTTCTCTTTTTTCAGATTGCGCCATTTTAGAAATCGGAGACATAAAATATTTTCGTTTGTTCTGAACGACCACAATGCTTCCGTTACTTTCGGTAAGAAAGAAAGCCAAAATCATAATATCATGATGTCATCACATATTAATTAAGAAATACAAATAAAATAATAAAAGTTTTAATTTTTAAATTAAACATTTTTTTTTTTAAATTAAATTATTTATTTAGGTAAGCACACAAAAAAACGTAGCAAGAAATGGTAGAAATAATAAATTATCATTAGAGATTATCAGAGGAAAAATAAGAGAGAAAAAATTAAGGGAAGTTCAATTATACAAGATAATAATTGGAATTACTCCCCCGGGGGAGAACCAAAAAAAAAACTTCTGCAGGGACCCAACCTCTAATTAAAAAGTCGACTTCGACTCCTTTTTTTCATTTTTTTTTTAATCCTCCTGACTCTAAATTAAAATAGAATTCAAAAACAGGGAAGGTTTCGAGACATGGGAGGAATGTCCAACGAACGGATAAAGGCATCTAATAAAACTAGAAATGGTGCGAACCAAGGGTGGCATAGGACATGAGGCGCCAGCTCTAGTAGTCATCTAACCAGACCGTAAAACTTCCAGACTAGTTCCACAAATAAATAATCAAGTGCTTCGTTTAACTTAAACTTTAATCATTTTTAAATTCTTTAGTAGCTATTGCAAACATAAGATAATTAATTATAATAGTTTTATGGATGAATTCCAAAAAAAAAAAAAATAATAATAATAATAATGGTGACAAAAAAGTTATATAGAAAAGTAAAAAGAATACTCCTAAACTTTTATTGAAATAAATTGTCACTTATTAAATTATGAACTATAAATTTAAACATCGCTTAGTCCTATTTCTTTTACAGGGGATCTCAAGAATATAATGATAAGGGTAAAGTAATTTTTAAAAACTATTAGGACAATGCTAATTTGCATTATTATCATTATTCTAGTATTATTAAGACTATTGTTAAAATGTAAAAAATTAGCTTAATAAATACTAGATTATGGAAAACTGTATTCTAATGTCTATATATAGGCACTTCTTTAGACTGTTATTCCCCTTATAAAAAAAACAGAAGGGAGTAACAATGAGAAGGTATACGGAATGATCTTCTTTAGACTGTTACTCCCCTTATAAAGACCAGACGGGAGTAAAAATGTAAAGAAGGTGTACGGAATGATCTTTTTTAGCCTGTTACTCCACTTATAAAAACAGAAGGAAGTAACAATTTAAAGAAGGTGAACGAGAAGTTCTTCTTTAGACTGTTATTCCCCTTAAAAAAACAAAAGGGAGTTACAATCTAAAGAAGATGTACGGGAAGTTATTCTTTATCCTTTTACTCCCCCTATAAAAAACCAAAGAGAGTAACAATGTACAGAAGGTGCTTGGAATTATCTTCTTTGGACTTGTATTCCCGTTTTTAAAAACAGAAGGGAGTAACAATGTGCAGAAGGTGTTTGGAATAATCTTCTTTGGTCTTGTATTCAGCTTATAAAAAACAGAAGGGAGTAACAATGTGCAGAAGGTGTTTGGAATAATCTTCTTTGGTCTTGTATTCAGCTTATAAAAAACAGAAGGGAGTAACAATGTGCAGAAGGTGTTTCGAATAATCTTCTTTGGTCTTGTATTCAGCTTATAAAAAACAGAAGGGAGTAACAATGTGCAGAAGGTGTTTGGAATAATCTACTTTGGTCTTGTATTCAGCTTATAAAAAACAGAAGGGAGTAACAATGTGCAGAAGGTGTTTGGAATAATCTACTTTGGTCTTGTATTCAGCTTTTAAAAAACAGAAGGGAGTAACAATGTGCAGAAGGTGTTTGGAACAATCTTCTTTGGTCTTGTATTCAGCTTATAAAAAACAGAAGGGAGTAACAATGTGCAGAAAGTGTTTGGAATAATCTTCTTTGGTCTTGTATTCAGCTTATAAAAAACAGAAGGGAGTAACAATGTGCAGAAGGTGTTTGGAATAATCTTCTTTGGTCTTGTATACAGCTTATAAAAAACAGAAGGGAGTAACAATGTAACAATGTGCAGAAGGTGTTTGGAATAATCTTCTTTGGTCTTGTATTCAGCTTGTAAAAAACAGAAGGGAGTAACAATGTGCAGAAGGTGTTTGGAATAATCTTCTTTGGTCTTGTATTCAGCTTATAAAAAACAGAAGGGTGTAACAATGTGCAGAAGGTGTTTGGAATAATCTTCTTGGGACTTGTATTCCCCTTATAAAAACAGGAGGGAGTAACAATCTAAAGAAGGTGTACAGGAAGTATTTCTTTAGACTGTTATTCCCCTTATAACAACCGAAGGGGGTAACAATCTAAAGAAGGCGATCCAGAAGTTCTTCTTTAGACTGTTATTTCCCTTATAAAAAACAGAAGGGGGTAACAATCTAAAGAAGGTGTACAGGAAGTTCTTCTTTAGACTGTTATTTCCCTTATAAAAAACAGAAGGAGGTAACAATCTAAAGAAGGTGTACGCGGGATGATCTTCTTAAGACTGTTATTCATCCTTGAAAAAAACCGAAGGGAGTAACAACCTAAAGAAAGTGTACGGAATGATCTTCTTTAGACTTTTCTTCCTCTTATAAAAACAGAATTGTAATATGCAATTCCCCCAAAGTGAATTGGACTAAACATTTGTTTGTCTTAATAGTTATTTAACAAAAAATATATAAATAATTATATCCATTTATAATCTAAAAAAACCATAGGGGAGTAACAATCTAAAGAAATACCAACAAAAGTATTAATAAAACCTTTGCACGTAAAGATCACATAATATATAAAATCGTATATTTTCCATTAGTAACCATCTTATACTGAATAAATTTGATATTATGTTTCCTCTTTTTCTAGTGTGATAATTTGTTATGACATGCAACAGAATTGAAAATTCGATAATTAGGTAGAAAGTCATTTATAATTATATGTATTTAAATTATTTTATACATTAATTAGCAAGCAAATAAGCAAATAAAAATAAAATAAAAGTTTAATAAAACCAATGATTTTTACCGACACAAATACTAAATGATTTTCTAATGACAGTAAAATTATAATATTAGCCTTAACTTGTAAATACTAAATCCTTTAAAAGAGTTACAATACTAAATGACGCAGGATCAACAAGTGTAATATAAGTCAGATGCTCTTACGATGTAGAAACCGCAGCAGCTTTAGCTTCATAATAAATTAGATTTCAAGGTTAATTAATACAAAGTTGAATATTTTGAATCAAAATACATTAAATCAATCAGATAATTATATGAAATAAATCAGAGAAATACAACTGAGAGTAAACATCTTCCAATATTATAGAATATTTTAGTAATAATATTAAATAATATAATCAAGACATTACATTCACAAATACGGACATGTTGACATCGTATTGTAATATCATATCAGAAAGAAGCATGTGCAATTCAGATCTGCAAATAGTTTGCATAAATTATAATTCGATTTGGAACCGCAATCAATTCATTCTCTGGAATATTTTATTTACTTCTTTATCGTGTATAAACAGATTGCAAAAAGTCTATGCTAATCACAGAAATTATAAATTCAAGTAAATACCTCATAATATATTAAATCAATTTTATTTCAATTATATATTTATATATATATATATATATATATATATATATATATATATATATATATATATATATATATATATATATATATATATATATATATATATATACAGAAACAAACAAAACTCAGGTTTCGGTCTCAAAAATCGTCACTGTTACAATCCCGACGTTTCGGTTTTTACTTTCCTTCTTCAGGGGCCTAAAAAACAAACGAAATACAAATAACCCATTAAACAAACACTCATGACTATCAAAGCGGAAAAAACTAAGAAGCTACTACACAAAAAATATTAATCCAAGACCTAAACTCACCGTGAAACATCTAAACAAAAACTGAAAAATTTCTTTATAAATTCACTGTTGCTTACTGTATAAAATATAATAATACAAAATAATAATTTCATTAACGATGCTCCAGTATTTGTAGCACCGCCTCAAAGTAGGTCAACGTAATCAAATCCTAATTCTGGCTTTTTTGTACTAAGAATTGTATACTGATAAACAATACTGTAAGAATTGTGGATTGATCAACAGACTGACTGGCAGACACGGAGCCAAAAATTTTGACTGACAAGGAGTTCCCTCTAAGAATTTTTGAATTCAGAGGCAAAAATAAATGTGTGTTCTTCAAAACACTCAAAAAGCTTCCGTTACCTTCGGTAAACTACTCTAATGAAATTTTAAAGGTAAGTCATAATTAGTCCATTATTGGTCCCATATAAGTTTTAACCAAATTTTATCAAAAATTATGCAGTATTCACGCAGCCTTAGTGGAAGTCATAGACTGTGGAAGATGTTAAACTGTAAAAAATAATACATTTTCACCCTAAAAAAAACCAATAGCTCGATTTAAATTTTATTTATAGTTTTACCTAAATATTTTGGTAATAGTGACTGCACGAGTATTTAAAGATTTATTTATGGTACATTTTGTAAAAATCAAAATAATAAATATAAATAAGCAATGAAATTGTCTTTTTAACTAATAGCAAAGATTACATCCAATCTTTTAACTCAATTTCCCGGTTTTTATTCTACATTATTTATTTTTCGTTAAAATTAATACTTTTCCATTTTCCTTACCTTTTTTTAGATTGAATTAATACATTGTAAGGAATCCTACACGTCTTCGAGTGTTATAAGCTTATGCCCACGGTTTTCAAACATACGAATCCTAAATACCCAACTTAGGAAATATAAGGGGTGATTTTATAAAATACCCTAAAGAGGATGGAATTAAACGAGACGAAAACATATTTATGTAGGGATGTTACGGACAAGTTAATGAAATTCTCAAAATATCTCATTACAAACCCTTCAGCCTTGACTCTCTTTATTAAGTCTCGTTTAAACATTTTAACGCTTTGTCCAATTAATTCCGAATTAAAGTTGTACTTCACAAAAGGGGGGGGGGGATTAAATTAAATAAAATTAGTCATCGCGTTGCTCTAAAGATAAACAAAAACAAATTACACCTTTAATATTATGATAATAGATTAAAAGGATACGAAAAGGTCAAACATTAAAATTTACAAAAAATATTAACGATTACGAGTGTCTAAAAAAATATATATATATAAATGTGTGTTAACAAAAATTGGTCACTTATGCCATGTCCTGAACTATACTTCACATAAACACTTATATTTTACACAATTTGTGAGGGACACCAAGCGTGACACATAGGAACTGTTGCAACATCAGACATTACGACATTAAGATGTTGGCTCGGCATTACGCCATGTCCTGCATCGTTTCCTCGCGTCCGACTCATCAGGGGCCCGACGATGCCCACCCAACTCTGGACCTATACCAGATCAAGAAGATCGGATATAGGGCTTATCAGAGACGAGCGTGCTCTCATACTGCCATACTTGCTTGGCTGGCAAAAACACAACAGCAATTTAATGACTTATATTTTAGTAAATTTTTATTCTCCATTTCTTGAGCACGGTTTCCAGGAGAAAGAAAACTTCCTGTACTTGATGAGATGCTATTCTAAGAGATAATATGTTAGACGATGTCATCGTCATTTATCATTGGCTCACACATTTATCAACGGCAAAAGATGCTAATGTGGTGGCAGAATGTTTAGGGATGTTTGAAGTGAAAATGGTAAATAGCATTGGACCTAGGATGTCACCTTGGAGTACACCTGCTTTTTTAGGAAAAATTGAGGAAGTTAAAAGGTTGTTAAAGGAAAAGTTAAGTCATGTTAAAAAAAGTAAACATACTTCAATTATTATCAATCTATAGAATCAATTGTTAAACAACCACGACAGGTTAACGCGCTGTTGCTAAATTCAGGGTTAATTCTATAAGTTTAGGTGCTTAATTAATTTAAAACAAAGTTTGAATATGATAAACTTAAAGTTTAACAACACCTTGTTGTTATGTGATGAGTTAAGAAGTGATAGACTTTGTAAGGTGTGAAATAAATTTTTTAAAAAAATTAATTAATTTTTAAATTTTTTTACCAAAGTAATTTATTACATAATAAATGTTTTTAACAGTTGTAATAGTTGTGTTAATTTTATAATAAGTTTTTAATTTATTGACGAACTCTCTTCGAGAATTAATTTAATTACTTTTTACTCATTATGATTATACACACCGAAAAACAGCAATAAAGTAAATTTACCACATCAATATTGTTACTGATTGTTTTATTGTTTAATCTAAATGCCTTATTAAGTTTAACTATATAATTAAAAGTTACTTTTATGATTTGTTTTATGCAACAGTGATTTTGTAACATTGAATTATTATTGGTTGTTCTAGTTATTAAACTGACTGAAGAAGACCTTTTAGGGTCGAAACGTTTCAGGAACATGAAATAAACTGTTAATTTATTTCACACCTTACAAAGTCTTTCAATTTTCAACTCATTTTAAAACAAAGTTTGAACTCAACATTGTGTCTACCTTAACTCAGAATGAAGGTACGTCACCAGGTACGAGATCATTAATTCAAAAGTAAACTAATGGATTTAGGAAAAAAATTCAAGACTCAAAAAGTTCTTACTTTTTGCTGCTAAATCAAAATCTATTCTTAAAAACATGCATTATATGTATTTTTTTTTCACGTTTTGAGCCCTCTTAAACACTTTTTTGACAAAATTTAGTTACAAATTAGGTAAGTATTTTAGACTGGATTTTGATTGCCATAGAATCCAAATCCAGTCTTAAAAATATGGCTTCCTATTCACTTTTTGTTAATTTTGTTTGCTGCACACGCTTTTGCTGCACACAGAAAATGTTCAGCATATGTTCTAGAAGCGCCTTTTTCGCCATTATCGAACCCTGAAAACCGCATCTTTCTATCTATCACGGTTCCGGGGAGCTGGGACACACTGTATATACATCTTAAAATAAAAGATATCAAATACACAGAGAGTTGATAAGATTTTTGTCTTATTATCTTTAGTATAGTATACGAGATAAAAAGAAATAAATTCACTGGAAATTTACTTACTTTTAAGCACAATATTTAATTATCACAGCCGGTTGAAATTTATATGAAACTCTCTGTGGAATAGTTTCGTCAGTCCATTCAAATATCTTCAAAATCAGGTAGTACTTTTAAAGAAATAAGTTTAAATTAAACAAAGTAGTTGTTTCGATTCCCAATGGGGTCAAACTTATTTTCCAAATGCTTCCGGAATATATATATCTCTAATATAAGCGGCAAAGTCCTAATTGATTGACTGACACAGAATCAACGTGCAGCAAAATCTGCTTAACCGAGAGACTTGAAATTTTGAGGATATACTCTGTTCATATCACAGACACCCACTAAGAAAGGATTTTGCGAAATTTTTATTTTGGTACACAGGGGTACGGGGTACAAATGTCAAAGTAATGAATACCCTTCATGATGCATATACTGTTGAAAACTCTATAAGAGTACAGTAATTGTTGTTATGTACAGTTTTGTCATATTTTCATTTAGGAAGGGGGTAAAATGGAATAATATAGCTATATCTTTATATAATAATTAATATAAAAATACAATTTTTCAAAACTGGTATTATTTTCAACCTTTTTTTTTTTTTTTTGGTTTCTGTATTCTTCACCTTAGTTGTATCTATGTGCAAAATTTAGGGAAGATTGAATTACAGGAAGTGGTTCAAAATTGGGGAAACGGAAATGTGCGATGAAACTTGCAAAGCAAAGTAATATAAGACCAGTAAAAAGAAGAGTGTCTGTATGAGGTGACTTTTATACAAATCTACAGTTTAATCCCAATTTGATGAATATTTACTCATTTTTCACATTTACTCATGGTCACTGCCTACATGAGATTTCGAAATTAAAACTTTGGTGCGCAGGGGTACGGGGGTACGCGGGGTCAAAATAATGAAAACCCTTTATGATGCATACCGTTAAAAAGTTCTTTTAGAGTATAGTAATTGTCGCTACAACAATGACTTGACCCTTTTAGAGAAATAAATTTATTTTATTTAGAAATATCTGACAATCGCTCGGTTCTTCTGGGCTTCTCGAAAGCGACTCCCGTTTTACTTATTTTCGGTTGTCATCATAAAATAATTCGGTTGCCGTCGTGCCGGTGTTTTATTCACAAAAAAACGAATTAAACAAAAATTAAACTAAATATAATACATCAATACATCTCGCACTTACAGTTCCGAGCAGTAATTGTTGTTATGGACATTTAGGGGGGTAAAATGGAAAAATATATCTATATATAGCAAACTAATAAGTGTTGTACATTTATCCGATTGGGCTCAACTTTTGTATTTCCACTAAATGAGTAGTCCTGACAACGAATTGTCTGTGCGTCAATTACGTACAAACGGCTGAATAGAGTTTATTGGTTCTTGGGTATAATGTTAAGCTCAATTTTGCGGGTAATATAGGATATAAAACGTTTTGGTAGCTTTAGAGAACGGGGCTTCTAAATAGATTTCAATATTATAATTCATTTTTTTATAACAAATTTATCTAACCAAAATTGCAGAAGAAACTACTGACAATATTTTATGTTTGTGGACATTTCTGAAAGAATTGTTAAAGAAATTAGTTTTTAATCGCTGTCAAAAAATATTTAGATTTAATTTTAGATATTAAGACAATAGTTCACAAATCACACACTACCGTGCCTAAAACTTTACTAACATAATCATTACCACTTCTTTAAAATGCTAAAATAAAATCTACGAGCGTACATGTAGTATAATAATTTCTAAGTTATATTGATAACTGCCGATAGGTATTTTCTAAAATTTTATCCCTAAGAGGAACATAAGGACAAAGTAAGAAAAAAAGGGGAATTGAGGCCAGACTGATCTTCTAAAGTTAGGAAGTTAATACTTGAGAAATAGCTCTTACTTTAGATGTAAGCACAGCACTTATATTAATAAAAGATAATTCCAATTTCAACCAAGGGATATGTAAAGACATGGGGAGGTCAGAAAGAATATACCGCTGCTTTTCCAGGACAGTTATCTTTTAAGAAATTTTCTTCAGTAGTCGGAATCAATTACTAATTTGGGTTATTAGCAAATTATCATATCAAAGGGGAGGGAGTATAAAAATAAGGGGAAGGGATAGAATCTAGATATTCTCACTTAGTAAAATAATTTATAAACCCATCAAATTGAAAATAACATACCCCGTAGCGAAGCACGGGTATCCAGCTAGTACAATATAAATAGGAATAACATAGACACTAGTTTAGATAGTATAATTCTTATCGAGCTTAATTTCATTAAATTTTAGTTCAACTCTACATTTAATAGCTATTATACCGCTAGTTCGACTGAAGAAGATAAAATAGCTTTTATAGCGAGTATTAACATTTTATAGAGATAATAGTGTTGGATTTAAGAGCTCAAATAACAGCCATTAATCTGTTTATCTTCAATAAAAAGAATCATAAACAACTACAGAATAAAAATTTAAAAGTATATTGTTAACAATAATTATATTTTTCCACGCAAATAGTTTTTACAGCAAAGAAATACTAAGTAAAAAGATATTGTAAGTAAATCAAAAAAAGGAAAAAGATAACAAACATAAAACTTATGAATAGATTCAACTTTTTTGCGCATTTTCAGCAATAAATTAACAATATTTTAGTTAACACATAAAGTCGGATTAAGATTAGCGTGAGTTAAGGCAACTGTTAAAACAATAAAATTTTAGATGAAATTACAGAAGAAAACTTTAGTAGAAAAACTTAAGCATAGTGTGTAAAAAAATGGAAAAAAGCCATTAAAGAAGACAAACTATAAACATGTTTACAAAAAAGTAGGAAAAGATAAAATTATTATAACAAGAAGATTACAAAGAATAATGAGGGCAATTGCTATTTGCTTGACTTGTATAAAAACATAAAAAGCTGCAAACAATGAAATGGTAAGCTTTTACAGAGTTCATCCTCATAGAATACGTTTTAAATAACTACCTTAGTTTATGGAAATGTGGATCATATAAAATAAGTACATTCCTTAATGCATATAACAATACCGCTTTAGTAAGAAAGTACCAGTGTGGAAATCCCACACATTACTTCCAAAATGTTGTGGTGTCAATCCGTGAGCAAGAGATAACTACAAGAGAACTATAAAAGAAGTGCTCAAACAGTAGAGGTACAATCTACCATATAGGACACATATATACCCCAAAGGAAATTGAAATAAAATAAAGCCTACAGAAGTTATCGTCGACAGACCGATTTCGTGCTTAAGTGACTGTAGCTCCGAAACGTCGTGCGAGCTACGGGATTGCGCCATCAGTTTGCCCGACAAAAGTTCTAAAAAATGCGCAAACTGCATCTCAATACGATGTCTTAAAGCGATATTATAAAGGTTTAAAGTTCCAAACGAACGTACGTGAGTACGTACATACATATTATATACGTACGGACATACATATATACGTACGTACAGACATATATGTAATATGAAACGGATTTTAATGATATCCCCGAAATCTCTGAATTACGTTTTTGAGGGTATCACCATACTCCCATTTCCATGGAAGTAAAAACTATTAACTTAAATATAGTTTTGTTAGAAATTAACAATATTATAAGTTGTTGTTGAAAAAAACGGAGCAAAAGTTAATCAGTTTAAAAAATACACAAGTAGAAATCAATCAAGTGATGTCGTGGGACACCCATAGGTAGGAACAAAGTTCCTTACGCTTTCATTAAATATAAATTATAAAATCACACTGATAATTATACGATGCTAACTACTTATACATTATGGCGGAGTTAAAAAAGAGACAAAATTAATAGTAACCAACTATTTGCACCTAGCGGGGTTAAGGCAAAATTAAAAGAAATGCTTTTTTTTATCATTGAAGCGAGCGTGTTGCAATAAGTATGAATTGAATATTGAGAAAAAAATTAATTATGATGAGTTTATAGTTAAAGAAGATAGTTGTAATGAGGGGTCCTGTTCCCTCAGACTCCGCCGGCCAGAGTCGATTTAAAATAGGTATTGTAAAATATATCACTTCCCAACATAAAAACTTCTTCTTATTAATGCATGTAAAATTTCAATCCGATGGTTGAAATTTTACATGCCTTTTTCAATTGTAATTTAAGATAGTTACTGCTAAGATTAATTAGATAAGATTATTAGTGAATTAGATTATTAAAGGAGTATTATCAAATATTTCCGAGTAGAATAACAAAGGCTTATAAAACACCTGTCATTAATTATTACGTTTGCTTTCTAACGGGGGTTTGCATCTGTACTTGAAATGACCTCGGCTTAAACGAAATGGGTTTGGATGATGGGGAGAGGAAACGAGTATTGAACTAATCAAAGTGTCATCAGGTGAGCGAGGGCCGCCAAGCTAATCTAATAGGGAAAAGGTGAAACAAGCGGCTAATGGGCGCGGGATGGGGCGCTCTACTTCGCGTCTACAAACACGTCCACACGCGGCTTATCTCTGCTAGAGCCCATTAGTCTCGAGCTCCAACCCATCTAGAGCCATTTTCAAAAACAACCTACCAAACCAAAGGATCACTTCGATTTCAAACCATCAGAGTAACGACTAAGCTCACGGCTCAAATAGATTTAACAGTTTTCATGAAAACCCATCTAGATTTGTGTTACAGGTGAAAGGTGACGACATTGTATCAACAGTAACTTGATAGCGTTCTTTCACAACATGATTCAATGTAGTCACAACTTTGAGGACGTAAACACAAGTAATCATTTTTAAATCATTACTTTAAACAATTAAAAGATCCTACAGTGAACTTAAGAAATAAATAGCGGATGGAAAATAAGTAAGACAATATACCCTCTAAGAATCAAAGATATCATATTTGTACCAACGCCACAATTTATACCATCCTTTGTATCGTCCCGCGGAACGTTAAGGGATCGTTTAGGACAGGATATTTTTTATTTTTACTACGTTTTTATTAGCTTGCTTTCTTGTTCGTGTGTTTGTTTGTTTGTTTGTCCAATACAAATCTTGCAATCGATTTTGAACTAACTTCCCGAGTAGCTAGACATTTGAGACTTTTACAATAGCTCAGAACACGATGACAATGAATTATTAAGTTATGCTGTATGGAAAGTTAGTTCGGAAAAAAATCCGCAAGTTATTTAATTTGTTTTGACATGACCCATGTTTACAATCTTCATTTTGACGGGGTTCGTTCAAACATAGTAGTATATAAAAAGTTATTTTTATCTTATAATTATTTAATACCTTTATTTAATAATAATATTTATACATAAAGAACTTTTAGTACATACATTTCTCTAATTCTATGAGTATTAATTTCAAATTTTACATTTTAGCACTACACGAGGTTATCTCTCCACTAGAGAACATAAAGTCCTGAGCTGTGGAGAGAGAGCTTTCGAAGACTATTAAGGTGCGAGCATATTAGTTCAATTTAATTGAAAGAAGGCTGAATCAATGAAATTGAAACGTGTAAACACCAATTCAATGAAATTGAAACGTGTAAACACAAATTCAATGAAATTGAAACGTGTAAACACCAATTCAATGAAATTGAAACGTGTAAACACCAATTCAATGAAATTGAAACGTGTAAACACCAATTCAATGAAATTGAAACGTGTAAACACCAATTCAATGAAATTGAAACGTGTAAACACCAATTCAATGAAATTGAAACGTGTAAACACCAATTCAATGAAATTGAAACGTGTAAACACAAATTCAATGAAATTGAAACGTGTAAACACCAATTCAATGAAATTGAAACGTGTAAACACAAATTCAATGAAATTGAAAAGTGTAAACACCAATTCAATGAAATTGAAACGTGTAAACACAAATTCAATGAAATTGAAACGTGTAAACACCAATTCAATGAAATTGAAACGTGTAAACACAAATTCAATGAAATTGAAACGTGTAAACACCAATTCAATGAAATTGAAACGTGTAAACACCAATTCAATGAAATTGAAAAGTGTAAACACCAATTCAATGAAATTGAAACGTGTAAACATCAATTCAATGAAATTGAAAAGTGTAAACACCAATTCAATGAAATTGAAACGTGTAAACACCAATTCAATGAAATTGCTCATTGTCATTGCCGATGGTAAAGAAGTTAAACCAGTTCAACTTTTTCAGCAAACTTAATGAATGACTCTATGGAAAATAAAATTGAATAGAGTAAACAGCTTATAGAATGCAAGGTTTCAGCTGCATAGTTATATTTAACAGTCGCGTTCCATGAGATGAAAAGTGTGAAAGTTACACTTTCAATCCCATGCAAGAATGCAATTGAACTGTCTAAACGTACCTTAAAAAACACTAAAAGAATCCTATCAGATAAGGAACCATCCTGTTAATATGTGCGACGACTGGCATTACTGTATATGCAGTATTGGTTAAAGTTTTCAAATAAAAACCAGTACTTGGTTTTGTCTGACTATCGTTTTGACGTACGATTAACTGTTCTCAAACGATCCATGATTGGATTTGAACAGTTTGGAAGACGGTCAGTGCCGGATGTAGGACTTTTGAGGCCCTAGGCCAAATTTTACTAGCCCCCCCCCCCCCCCCCCCACATTGTTATTTAATCCTAGTTTTTATGAACTATAGAAGTTCTATAATTGGGTTTTCTTTGAATTTTTTTACAAAACCGTTATGGTGAGTTAATATTCGTAGGCCTAACTTAACTTAACTAATGTCAAAAAGTAAATAAACTATAATAAATTGTAAATTTTTTTAAAACTCTTGAAATAAATTTTAATTTTGTTTTACGTGCTACATAAGGTTTTAATAAATAGGCCTATAAAACTCAAACTTTTTATTGAATTTTATTTATTTGTAGAACCTTTTTTTAAAACTTAAAAATATAAAATGTATAGTTCAGGAGATAGAAGGTGCAATAGAGTGTTTGACTAACATCAAGTTAATCTTTTGGTGCCTGGAAAAAAATGTGTGGTCGGCTAAGTTCGTCTGCGGGACATACGATCATCAGCTTGGCAATAGGCATTTGAAAAAAAAAAAAAAGATTGAGAGCGGCCATGTCCCGGACATTTTGGTAAACATTGTTACTCATGATCCTGAGTACAAAATTAGTTAGTAGACCAAAAATCAAGTTGATGTTAGCTTGTCAATTGATAGGTGACCACTCTTATTTGGAGTAATAATTGAATAACTAACCTATCAAATGACAAGCTAAAGTCAACTTGATGTCTAGTAACTAACTTAGTATACTCAAAATCAAGAAATACTCCTTAGAATATGAATATACTGTGTCAAAGGAGCTGAGCGGCAAGCCTTATCAATGTATTGCCCATATCTGCGGCCCCCTTAGTCGGCCTAGTGGTAAATCCGGCACTGAGGACGGTGCGAGACACTGTCACAAGTCGGGTTGCAACGGTATTTATCCATTGTGCATGTCCGACTGTCCCGTGGACGGTTCGTTGCTTGGTTGTAACGCCAGTTAATAATTGATTGTAAATTATCTTGTCTAATAAATAAAAAATATCTAGTAAATTAATGTATAAAAGAAGTAGTAAGATATTTTATTTTTAATTACAATATTTTAAGATGATTAGGATAAATGAATAGTGTTGTTTTGTTTAACCTTTTCAGAGTAAAGCTTGGAATTGTTCTGCATCAGACTAGCGTGAGAAGGACAGACGAGGGTTAGATTTAAATCTTTTCATGGCTCTATGATTTAGTATACCTGTATTAAGAATAATAGTTATTTTAATACACAATTCATAAATATTTATTTTTAGTTTATACATTCGCGAATTTTAGTTTACTCCGTTTGAGCGCTATTAAGTGAAATCTATCAAATCTCGTTTAGTAAGTCAAACTGATTTTGATTTTTTACATGAATAAGAGTATCAATTTAGCAAAATTTAAAGAGTTCAGACGGTAGATATTATTGTAGTGTAACCGTTTGTACGGGTAACCGTTTGTTCAAAAGTCACGATGGGGTCGAAAATCGTAATTACTTTGTTGCTATTGATTTTTTTTTAAACTTTCTTTTCAGATTCTTATAAAGGACATCTTGGAAATTAATCATGGAAAAATCCACAACTGAACAAAGAACACAAATTCGTTCTGGCCGTTTGCAATGATGACAGAGACATTCCAACCTGGCTAGAACGCCTTCGAATTGAGATAGACGGATCTTCAGCAATACTCTCGCGCACGTGTTCAACAGCAGCTTCACTAAGAAGCGATCGGAGTCTACCTGTTCGTGAACGGTCCTGGACTGAACCCTGTTCTTCAAATCGACAAATGGATCCCTGCCTCCATAATGACGACGATAGGCTCGTTATGCCAAGATAATAGACATTTGATTTTAATAATAACATTTTACAATTTATGTTTTTTGTTCAGTTGTGAATTTTTCCATGATTAATTTCCAGATGTCCTTTATAAGAATCTGAAAAAAAAGTTTAAAAACAAAATCAATAGAAACAAAGTAATTACAATTTTCTCTATAGTTGGTTTCAATTTTCAATAGTACATTTTTTTTAAATAGTGTGGAAAATTGATCAGGTTGGCCAATTTATTTCTATTTTGTGGTGTATTATAATTTTGATTCCAGGGGTCTGGAGATATAAAAATTACTTTTTTTATTTTTTTCAATTTCTGTTTCAGATTTTCATGTAAGTTTAATTTTTTCATTCGGTAATATTGTAAATTAGACAGTATGGTTTTTTTGTTGCCTATGGAGATACGCCATGCTGGTTCTGACCCAGGCAGAGGCTCTCAGAACGACGCGGCGTGGCGGCTGGAGGCTTTGGCCGTGAGGCCTCAAGGAATGTGAGATCAAGGCAGTGCCGGTGTGGAGATAAGAATAAAAAATCTACTTTTATCAATTACTTGAATAAATTACCGATTTTATTTCATTTTATGTCGGTAGTTCACGCAGAGCGTTTTTTGTTGTAAGTTCAAGTAATAGGTACCAAGTAAAGTGTACCAGTGGGTACTCCTCAACAATTTAATATAACCCTAATCTAAATGTACAATCCCTCCAGAACCCTTCTAGTAAAGGTAAGCTTTTTTTTTTTTTTATTTTTTATTTTTATTTTTTATTTTTTTTTTTATTTTTTATTTATTTTTTTTTTTTTTGGTCGACACAGTTTTCCCAAAATCAGATGGTAATGGTCTCCTTTTAGCGAATTATCGAAGAGAATTATGCTATTGCAATGGCTTAAAAATTTTTGTAATGCGAATTTTTGAAAATTTTCTGTTTGAAAAAAATGGTCCGTTTTAGACCATTCTTAATCGAAACCTGAAATTTAACACCCCTTTATGTGTCACTCCAGACGATATCTCACGCTAGGATGCACTTAGAAAATCCAAACAAATTTTAAAATATCAATAATATCAAAAGAAAGGATGAATTCGTTGACCAACATTTTTGGAGTTCATTTAGGGGTCAAATTTTGTCAATTTAGGTTCAAAAATTGCATAAAATCGTGTTTTTCCATTTTACCCCCCTCTTATATGAAAATATGACAAAAGTGTACACAACAACAATTACTGTACTCTTAAAGAGCTTGCCAACGACATACATTTTGAAGGGTAAATACTATTTTGACTTTTGTACCCCGTACCCTTGTGTACCAATTTTTTTTCACCCATCAAAATTCTTAACCAAAATTTTCCTAGATTATCATAAGCCAATAATATGTAGATTTCTTTGAAATTTCGCTCATTAAGTCATTGTGCCTAGTTGGACTTTTATTCTAAATATCAAATTAAGTCCGTTGCTCGTAAATTATAAAACGGAAATAAAGAAAAATAGTGAAAGTATTGCGAAGTTACAATGAGGAAAAACAACAGAATAATAGATGTCAAACTGTTTAGTTTATAATTTCTGTTTTGAAAGCTGTGGACAGTGGACAGTAGGTTAGGAATGGCAAGTTTTGAGTTAAACTGTATACTTGTTGTTTTACGGATTAGCCAGCAAGGCTTTAGTCTTCTGTGGGACGAGTTATTTTGGGTTTTCGCATTACTGGAATGACCCTTCCGTTAACAATCGATATGCTTAAGTCGACTCCTCCCTTCCTTCTCTTATCAACTACAAACAAATGTACACAACACAAGTCATTCATGTTTTTAAAAATTAAAAAAAGATAATATAGCAGATTGAATACGATACAAGGGTATTACAAATAAAAACCGAAAAAATAGTAATTGCCAAGTGTCAATCTCTTTGCATTAATGAATTTCAAACCAGAAATAAACATAAAAAACACACCTGATGGGGGTATCCGTGAGGTAAGCATTTTCGCAACTAACTCAAGTCATACATCTTGATTGAACTAACACTGACACATCTTGATCGAACTAACACTGACACATCGGGTAACAATCTAAAGAAGGTGTACGCAATATTCTTCTTTAGGCTGTTATTCCCCTATAAAAAAACAGAGGGAGTAACAATCTAAAGAAGGTGTACGCAATATTCTTCTTTAGACTGTTACTCTATAAAAACAGAAGTTTTATATTCCTTTGTCCGAAAGTACATTGGACTAAGCATCCCTTTAACTTAATAGTTATTTAGTCAAAGTCATTTATATTCTAGAACATCATAGGGGAGTAATAATCTAAAGAAGTACCTTAGACTATACTAAACTTACACAATCTAAACATAGTAAAGTTTTAAATGGATATGATACATTTCATTCGCTTTCAAATTCAAATTTTATTTATACACAATATCAAAGTTTAAAATATTTTGCTCTTTATTAACAGTATAAGGTTGGATAGAATGCCGTTCGTACTCTGAAACACACCAGTCAGTTTTTAGCACATATAAGCTTGCTTGAATTATATTTAATTAACAAATGAAGACTGTCTAAGTATAAAACATTATTTTTTTAAATCAACCTTAAAAAAAGACGAAATTGGTTCGATAAATTGAACAACATTTTAGATACAATAAAATATAGATACTGATACTATATTTCAATTTCATAACTGATTTAATTTATTTTAAGCACATTTAAAAGTTGATTAACAGGTGATTATACTTAGTTTTCGATTTTCAGCAAAATCAGATTTATTTTTCATCCATATATAGGGCATTATAATTCTCCTTGAAAAATATTTTTATAACTACGACAAATAAATGGTTAAATTCGTCCTATAATTTACTATATTTTAGAATATTTTAATCACCATTTCCGTTTACTGTTTTTATGAGGGACAGCGCCCTCAAATTTAAAGCAAAAATAATTTCTCGATTCCGCCTCTGAGGGTATGATTTTTGGAACGTGCATGCCAAATTTCATTAAAATCAGGCCATTAGTTTAGGATCCACACGTCTTCAAATACTAAAGAAACAAGATGACAGGATTCATACGTACATTTTTTTATTTTATTTTATTTTTTAAAAAAAAACTCTTTTAGACTCAGGGTACCTCAAAAAGGAAATTTATCGCCATGAAAATACTATCTCTCTCATATGTACAAAAAAATATATATACATATTTATATGAAAAAGATAAAAAAATGAAATTTTCAGTAAGTAAATATGACATTAAAAATAGAAGTACAAGTACAACTTTTATTCTGCACACCTACATTGAAATATATAAATTTATGTTTTTACACTCAAACCCAAAAGATATAAATAATAATATAAGTGGTAGGGGAAATCTAGAAGCCCTATTCTAAGGAAAACTCATGACGGAGACGAGAAGTGCTAAAGTTTTCCTATATACAATACAGAAAAGGAACCAGAAAAAAAAGAATGAAAGAAATCTTTGAACAAAGTTGGTTAGAAAAAATATGTTTTATGGAGTTAGGAAGACGTTTAGGAACCCAAGATTCCTTACAACTGCTTTAGTAGTGGGCTTTATACTTCTTAAGCACAAAAAAGTTTATATTTCTACTTCACAACTCTAAGATTAATTGTTTGTATACTTTGTAATTGTTTTATTGTCAATGGTATAATGGTGAAAAGAAGTAAATTACTATAGTTATGAAAATATTTCAGACTGGTACGTTTAAAAATAAATACTAGGCATCGCGTGGCTCTATCATTGAAGCGAGCGTATTGCAATAAAATACTGAATATTTATATTAAGGAATTATGAATCATGATGAATGTCATAGTTGAAGATAAGTGGAAGAGGGTATTGTAGGGTAGAGTAGGGGTACTCGGTACAAAGCTCACCTTCCTAGATAAACCTATTACTCTCCTAGAATTTCAACCACCCGCAGCAGCTTTTAAACAATTATTATAAATGGATCACTCCACTAAGAAAAAACTTCTGATTTTATCAAGTTAAAATTTTATATACCTGTTTCAATTGTACTTTAGACGATGCATATAAAGTTTTATTAAAATTGTTATGTTAGAACGTAAGATATCGGTCAAAAGGTTGTTTTCTCTACTTTAAATGTTTAGGCCCGCATAAATAGTTTTAACGATCTTTATTAATTCATAGCGGTGTCGCTGTTAGTTTTACTAAAAAATTGTATTTTGAAAAAAATGTTCGTCTTATCGAAAAGGTGATGATAGAATTTTTTCCCGTATTAATATTCCAATTTTCATTTTAAAGTGCACGTTTACGCGAGAGTTGCGCGCGAACGACAACTACGTTGTCCAACGAACTCGTCCTGAGCATTTATAAAATGAACATGTGCAATCGGTCAACTTTTACTCAAGTTATCGTCGTACGTTTCAGACACACACACAGACAGACGCGGGGCATATTTCGTTGATTGTAGAAAGCTCTCTACGCTCGCTTTAATTAAAAACAATTCTCAGAAAAAAATTACTGAATTAGATAATAATAATGGTCATGGAATGTAAAACCCCAATTAGTAGCGTCATTTACTTATATACTTTTTCATTCAAATTGATAGTACCGCATGCTAAAGGTTTAGTTAATTCAAAGTATGCGTCGAATAATTTCAAAGGCAGAAAGTGTGAAATAGTCAATGGATATCAATACAAATTACCGTTGGAATCTTAATAGCTTTTAGGGTGAATAGCTGTGTATGCACTTAAAAATAAATTTAAATATCGATTTTGTATAACAAAAGATTTAAAATATTAGCTCTTGAATACGGTAAGAATAGCTATTTTCCCAAAACTTTTTTGCTATTAATATAATTATCACCGACAATAATGGTGGTAGAAACTATTCATAGAAGAAATCGCTAAAATTGAGATAACAAACAACTGTCAATAAAAAAAAAAAAAATGGCAACACTGATCGTTTTGCCTTAGTTTTGTTTAAACTTCATAACTCAAACTTTCGTATTTTTACAACTTTCATTTCTTTAAATCTTTTATCTATGAAAAAAATAATTTAGTGAAATTTTTCTGCCGTTAAAAGATAAAATATTGTATGTAACTATGCAGCAAAGGAAACATTCCTGGCTCATTTAAAGATTCCCTGCTTCGGTCACACCTTAGCAGGTAATTAGCATTTTCCTGGTTCGGCTTCACCTCGTCAGTCTAAATGTAATTTTCCTGCCTCGGCTTCGTCTCAGCAGGAAATTGTTTAGAAATTTGTAATTTATCCTGGCCTTCGGCTCGGAACTCAAATTTAAAAATCTTGTCAGCAAAATTACATTTTGCTGCTTAGTAACATAAATAACTATTAATATACTGGATGTTTTTCAATAGAGTATTTAGCTGTATCGTTTTCTAAACTTTCTTTATATTTTGGAAGATAAAAAGAATAAAGCTAAATATTTCTAAATTATCTATATTAAAAGATAAATAAATGATGAAACAAAAGGGTGTTGTTTTAACAATTTATCAATTGTTTTGTGAAACTAATATTTCGTGGAAGTTTGCAGGAAAGCAAATGCTATTAAAAGGAAAACGATAACAGTAAAATTCTAGACTGTATATGTAGCTGGCGTATATAGTTAAATCATGATTATTTATAATTATTCCGAGATTGCAAGAATTCTAGAGATATTCAACTGGTTTTATTTATGCAAAAGGACTCAGTGAGAGGTAAAGGCGGGGGGGAAATTCGATATAAAGAATTCAGTAGCCTCTCCCAATGAAATTTTAAAATTCCACCCTTGATCTAATGGCACAGTCAGGAATTCCCTGATATAGACCCCAAAAGTAGGTAAAAGAAAACCATGACCAAGTTAAAAAATACATGGTAACAAAGATACTGTTTATAATAAATAAAGAGATTAAAAAGAAAAAAAATAGGATAGCTTAATTTATTTCAAAGATCAGCTGGTTTTAAATAAAATTTTAATAGAATGTATAACAAGGCAGATGTTTTAATATCATAACATAACATAGATCATTTCCCTCTATAATAATTTTAGTTTTACATTAATTTCTAAGTGATGTGCAGCAGTAAAAGTAACTTTAAGAGTATAATTTAAAAAAATGGTGTATTACACGCCCCAATAATGCAAATATTACTTTGTAATGATTTAAATATGAGTTTTTATTAATAAATATACAGGGTGTCCCACATAAGGTGTAACACAGAAAAACCTGATGTTCTACATCACATTTCTGACAAAAAATGTTATATAACATAATGGTTGATCGACCTTCGTTTTTGAGATGTATCGATTTTTCAATTATTTCATTTTCAGGTGACTTTTTCCCATTAAAAACGTTATAGCGTAAAATCTAATTAAGATATGAAGACGGGGTTTTCACCATTCAAAAGGTGAGGAAATTTGCTTTAAAAATGTCATGCTGCTTGCCCATAATACCCTTATTAAATTAATTTTATATACTTCTAAATACAATGTTTTGGTTAATAAGAAATTTGTGGTCAACGTTCTTGGTAGCATAACTTTCTAATTTGTATGGTAAATGAATAAATTTGACCTCATGCAAAACTGGCCCGTTTAATAAGCTTTAAAATGATGTAACTTGTTAACAAGTTTGCTTCAAGTTTTCAAACTTATTTGGATGAAAATGAGGTAATAAATGACAAGTTTATCAGTTTCCATGACTTTAAATGACCCTTAGACTTGGTGAAAAAATCGGAAGGGTAACAAAAAAATGAAAAAATATCACTCCTTGAATTAACAAAATGAAAAATTAAATAATGTAGTATAGAAAAGTGTACATAATGGTTTACAAAAACTTAAAGTAATCCCCCCCCCCTTCCCACCGTTGCTGTTAATGGATCTTCTTTTTATTATTATTATTATTATAATATATATATATATATATATATATATATATATATATATATATATATATATATATATATATATATATATATAGGGTAGGCAAAAAAACCGCACTTTTTTTTACACTTAAAGCTCAGCTTCTGTAGTAGATAGAGGTATGGGATTTGCGGGGTCTGAAAACTACATTTTTCTACTTTAAATTTCATATCTACAATTTTTAAAACTATTGGGTGAAAGCAATTAAAACAATTTAAACAACTAAGCAATTTTATTCTATGACGGAAAATTAAGTTCTCTAAATGTTAATCAAGTGTAAATAAGTGAATATTAATATTTTAAATCCATGTTATTTAATGTTTTTATTAGGGTCCGTAGGCAAAACCAAGGACCCTTATATTTTCCTGCGTGTGTCTGTCCGTCTGTCCTGTCGCCTGCTCTCACGGCTACACCTTTCGTCCGATCACTTTGAAATTTGGCATGTATTTTTCTTGTACCTACCCACATATTTTCAAAATATAGCGACTTACAAAAAAAAATATCAAAAAAATTAGGGTAAAGAAACTTAAGGGTTAAAATTTTTTTATTTGTTTTCGACACCGTGAGGGGTATCATATGAAAGGGTACGTCGAGCTGATTACAAAAATATATAATTATTTGACTATAACTTTGATAGGGCGAGCGTAGGCAAGTTTAAAGTGTGTGTGAAACGTGTCCCCCCCTTCTATCTCGCTTATGTGAAGTGCAAAAAATCTGAAAAAATTCCTGAACATTCTTCGACCAAAAGTAAAGATACCACTTTTTTGAAATTTCAAAAAAAAATATTATTTTATTTTTTATTAAAAAAATAGTTTTTTTTATAACTATGGTCTTTTCGATGTATTTATATGGTTGTAGTCCGGTTCAATGGCAAAAAAGTACTTTATTAGAAGTTTGTTTATGTGTTTTGAGAATATCAGACCCATAGGATAGTTCAAAGTAAGCTTTGTAGCATATTAAAAAACCCCATCAATGGGGGTACTACTTAAACTATACAGGGTTGCCTACGGACCTTCGCTGTGTGCTGACTACCACACACTTAACCTGTTTATTAATTTTTGTTATACATGAATTAAATTAAAATTTTATTTTATTTATATAAAAACACACGTTATGTCAATTTGATCGATGTTTTAGGCATGAATATGACCAGGAGATAGTTGAAATATAGCCAAATGTTAATAAACTAGTTAGTTACGAAGTTTATAACCCTATAAACACGACCCACACAAACAAAAGACTACGTAATAACAGAGAAAAATTTAGCCAACTACAATAGATTAAGAAGTTTACATACAAATTCACCAACTTTTCTTTTATTTAATCATAGGAAAAAAATATTTGTTACTAAATATAAATGGTTTAATCAAGCTGAGACAAGAACTAAAGATATCTTTTAATTAAATCTGAAAAATAATAATAAATTTAAGTATGTAAAACAATTCAAACCTTTTAATATCTGGTTAAGATAAGATTAGAAATAATAAAGTTGGAATAGCAGAAAATAAAAAAATATAAATAATAATAATAAATAAATGCAAATCATAACTAACTTAGATTATTTTATAAAAAAACAGCTTTTTAAATAAAAGTAATTAATAATTTTAAGTAGTTTGTAAATTATATAAAAGATACTCAATACAATGCTTCTTAGAGGATACCTAATAAAAATAGACTGCCAATTGGTTTGGCACATAGCTTCCTCGCATCCAATCACGTACTTAATTGATTTTATAAGCCATTAATGTCTATTTTATTCAATTGATCCACCCATTTTTTTAATCTGTCAAAATTAAACTATCAATTTAGAAAAAGTTAAAGAGCGCTGACGGTTCAAATTAATCTGGGGATATCTACGAGCTACTTTCGATAAACTATAAATGTTTCATACAAGTCAAATAAGGATTTCTAAAGCTGTAGGTGTAAATAAATGTATGTTTGTGCGCATGTGGAAGAGAAACAAATGAGCGTAGAAGGTTGAAACTTATATGGGATCAAGAATAAGCTAATTATGATTTGCCATACAAATTTCATTAAAATCGGAAATGTAATTTGTAGGATATGTTGGTTCGCAAAAATTGAGCGACAAACCGACAGACAGACACGGAACAAAAAATGTTCCCTGATGTCTGAAACGGATTTCTGTCTTGGAATTTTTGAAATCGGAGACATAAAATAAGAGAGATAGCTTCCGTTACCTTCGGTAAGCTCGGAAGCAATATAAAAGTTTTATATAGCACTTTCTCCTACTATGAAATGAAGCAGAAAGCATAAGAAAGAGGGCAATTTTCCCGGTACATTTGTCCCTAATTTCCCATCCCACAGCCGCTTATACGGGTCACGATTGTAATGGGTAATGGATGGGTTAGGGAGGTGGACTCGTTTCCTAAGTCTTCATACAACGTGGGTATATATAGAGGAATTCTGATCTCCTGATAGCCATTGGAAAGCAATTGTTCACCGACACCATCCGACAATCAATTGCTTGGGCCAGCCTTCCCTGTTCTACTGACATCTTATCAACAGCCAATCAACTGGGTATTCAACTCGGAAAAAGGTTAATGTCTTTGACGGTTAACAATGCTCGGTTTCCTTAAATAAATACGAAGAACACTGAAATAATGAACACAAAACCTATTTGTTTAATTTAACACATTAAACAAATATTTGATTCGAGTAAAGAGCTTAGATTTCCAAGATAAAGTCATTATAACAGTATACGTTTTCCAAAAACACAAAATTACAATTCACAAAAAAACAAATTACAATTATATATTATTTAAGGTTCGTTTTCCTAGATCCGACTCTAGCGATAGACGCTGAGCGTTAGTCGCTGGCACAAAATTATTAGAGTTTACACGTTAAAGAGTCGCTCAGCTTGGAAAACAGTAACATGCAAACTACCCTCAGCGATTGTCGCCCAGCGACTATAATTTAAGCCTCTATCGTTGGAGTCGCGTCTAGGAAAATATAGCTTTAAACGCTGTAACAATTCTGTAACAAAGCCGGAGGCTGTCCGGGAATTGAATCCAGAGCTATATGGTCAAGCGGACACCCATCCATCTACTGACGATGCTGCTTTATTCGACTGATTGAAAGTCAATAAGTCTTTCCTATGGACTATCCTGGCCTCCATGTCCCATCTATGTCGAAAAACATAGATGACAAACCATAGATGATTACCAACTAAAATGGCGGTCTGTCTTTATTATACATTACTTATGTTATCACTTTTCCTCCTTCTTTATTTGAATTTTTAATCATAATTCATAGAATAATATTGTATTAGTAATTATGTATATCAAACAATAAAACTAATCAAGTGTACAATACATATTTATATGTAAACGGAAATTATGCAGATTTCTGACTAACATGGATTACAACACAAAATACGTAGGAATTTAGATTTTACATTATTACAGTAGAATGGCGAGGGGGCCGATGTAGGCCTTTAAACCGAAGTAGAAAAAAAATACTAAAAAAGGAACGATATAAGGCTTTGAGGCTTACAGAACTATAATCAAAGAAAAAAAACGGCTGGAAGGTACAATCGAAGAAAGAAAAGCTTGAAGGTACAGACAAAGAAAATGGACTCAAAAAGGACATTTGTTCAATAGAAATCCCCAAGCAACTCAAGGAAAAGTGCAAATTTACTGTCAGTGTAGACGAATGGAGCCTAAACTACTGAGTCGATTTTGATGAAATGTGGCTACCTCCAAAAACACCGGAAAAAATTATTACTTGAAAACGGTGCAGACGATTTTGTTTAGAAAATGCTCAAATGTAAATACGAATCTAACGATAGAGATAGACTGTTTTCTCGGAAAAAATCTAGTTCCTGAGAAAATAGCTATAAAACGAGGACGGAGAGAGGCCGGGTTCGATTCCCCGCCGAGGAGAAGTTATTTTTATGATACATTTTGATGAAATGTTCAATAATTACAACATTTTTCTACAAAAACTCTAAAACTAATAATGGAAAACACTGATCAGCCCAGTGTTTTAAGAACTGGGTTAGTTATTAAGAACTGGTATATGAGACTATTTGTCAGTTTTCTTTGACCAATTTTTGGAACGAAGTTCCTTATGGCACGTTCTGGAGCCCGGGAGTGAATCCGAAAAAAACGACCAAAATCACCGTCACAAAATAACTGTCACAAAATCACCGTCACAAGATCACCGTCACGAATCACCGTCACGCAAAATCCGTCACGAAATCTACCGATGACGATAACTTGAGCAAAAGGTCACCGAGTTAGTTGAAATTTGGAATACATTGTTCATTATACCAATGCCCAGGCTGAGTTCGTTAGAAAGCGTTATCCGCCCAAGCGTTCACGCGCAACGCTCGCATAAACTTAAGCTTCAAAAAGACAGGGAAAAATGTTATTAAGGAAGCCTGTTCCTTGACTTGTTTTGTTTATTTTTGTTATATGTCAAAATGTCACTTGGACCAACCAGATTTAAATCTTTTTACAATACTGACATTGACATGTCTTGATGTGGGAATTTTTTAGTTTTGATGTAGGGAAATTTTTTTGTAGAGATATTTTTTTGTTTTGATATTGCGGGTGGGTTTAATATAATACTTCAACCTTATAATTTATATTTAATGAAAAATCTAAGGAACTTCGTTCCTACCATTCGGTAGGTTTGGTACCATTGGGTGTCCCACGACACCACACGTATTCTTTTAATTTTTTTTTTTGGGGGGGGGGGGGGGGGGGGGTGTGGCGCCCCTAAATTTATAGCTAGAATTATTTTCTCGATTTTCTCTCGGAGAATGATATTTTTGAACCTTTATATCGAATTTAATCGAAATCGGTCCAGAAGTTTGGACTCCCCACGTCTGCGCAGACGATATACAAAGACATTTTATAAAAACTAATATTTTGATCATAAGGGACCTCAAAATCCATAAATCCATCTAAATCAAATTTTCCGTCCATCACCGTACTTTTTCTCTGTATTCTACCAACATAAATGTGAAAGTAAAAATAAATATTATAATATATTGTTAATAAATTTTAATTTTATTCATTCATATGAAAACAATCGTAGCTAAAGAAAGTATATAAAAGAGAATAATGAAGAGAGGAAGTCTAGACTCTGGAGAATTATATTCAGGAAATCACAGCTGTCTCTCATTGACGTCTGTATCTTTGTCGTATATGTTTAAAAATAACCCAAGAATAAAATAAAAAACATACTAAAAGAAACAAAGACACAATTTTTGACTAAAAATAACAAAGTTATTGCCTTATGTGGCAAAATATTTTTTCCTTCTCGAAAGTGCTGTACCGTATACAAAAATAAATTTATACCACGCAAATTTTATGTATAATAATTACAAAATAAAAAGAACTTTATATATACTACGTTTTCAAATTTTCAGTAGAATCATATAAAATGTTGATAATATAATTGTCATTGTTATATATAATGTTAGTGAAAAATAATAGTTCCGAATTTATTTACTTCACATAAATGACAACCTTCTAGAGAGCTGATTTTAAACCTATAAAAGGACAAATATTTGTACAACGGATCTCACCTCATCTTGTATCAATTAATTTATTTCTTTGTTTACTTTTCCTTTTTCGCTGTCATTCAATAATTACCTCTTAATAAAAAATCACAAATTTAAAACCCGTCAAAATGAAGATTGTAAATATGGGACATGTCAAAACAAATAAAATAACTTGCGGATTCTTTCCGAACTAACTTTCCATAGAGCAAAGTTTGCTGAAAACAAATTAAATTCTGCTGAAAGGTGGCTAAAAGTATTAAAATAACGCATTGTCATCGTGTTCTGCTATTCTAAAAGTTTCAAATGTCTAGCTACTTGGGAAGTTAGTTAAAAATCGATTGAAAGATTTGTACTGGACAAACAAACAAACAAACAAGAAAGCAAGCTAATAAAAACGTAGTAAAAATATTTAACAAAAAGTTATTAAATTAATAATTTATTTTAATGATTTCTTAGAAATAATACAATGTTAGAATTCAGTAAATTGATTGACATTACAATGTTTGATCATCTTAGTTTTATAAAATAATAAAATCTGTAATATGTGAACTTTAATATACTCTTTTAACAATTAGTATCAATTTTTGACACTTTGATTGGCCAACTTATATATGAGAAAAAATAAAGCCACTTGGCCTGTGGGAGGAGTGGGGTTGGTGACATTTTTATTTGCCTAGTTAGCAGTTAGGCTAATGACCAGAGACGGGAAAAAGTCATAAACGTCATAGTCATATGATTTTGTCATAAAATAGCCATTTTACGCATAAACGTCATAAAATAGGGGTTTCTTGGAATAAACGTCATAAAATGGCCTTTTTTTGCCACATGTTTAGCAAAAAGATTTTTTTTTTTGGTAAAAAAAAAAATTTAAATTGAACATTCGTGGTCCGGTTCTAGGTAAAAGTGTAGTTCAAACAAAAAAACCCTTACACCAGCTTAGTGAAAGACATGGGCTCTTAATTCCCTGACCACTTTCGGATTAACTAATGCGCTTATGCATACCTACAACCAGGGAGGCACCGATGGTCATCCCTAATTCCAAACTAGGGCTCCTGATCGGCTCCTTCTTGGAACAACTCCTCCAATTAGAATCAAGGAACTTCAAGATAGATTCTCCAATCAGCCAATAGTAAACCCATTGGATTGGGAAGTCTCCTTGATTAGCTGTTCCATAATTAAAATGTTTGTATATATTCATGGCAAGGGAGTAGACTGTTTAATTGCTCATTTGATGACCAGTAACACGAATAAGAAACTCGTGTTACCTGTGTCTTGATTAATTTTACTCGTGTAACTAGTTTCTGGATTGATTCTACTCGTGTCAGAATGCCGAAAACTCCTGCAAACAAATTAGCGCTTAAGCGTAAGTGGATGTCAGAGGTGAAACATTCTTCTGTAAGCCATGTGGATAAACAGGTAAGTTCTACACCTACTTTTTATCTGAAGTCTTCAAGGTCTTGGCTTCATTGGATGCTGGAGAGGCGATGTCAATTCGTAATGCAAAATAAGCCCTAAAAGCTCCAGGACTGGAAACCCACCTGAACTACATCAACGTCAACTTCGGGACATTTCCTGAGTTAATAGGAATTCTGCAAAAACAGGATATGCAATTTCCAAGACCCTTTGCAGTACCGATTGCCGTTGGAGGAATGGGGGAAAAGGTGAAAGAAAAGTTGACTGCTGTTCTCTCAAGGAATCCTGGGTGGGAACACGTCCAGGCCATAGTTGCCATAGCGGATGGCGGATTTTTTGGCGGATTTTTTTTATCCGCCATCTTAAATCAAGATGACGATGACGGTCACTTCTATTAAAAATACTGCATGACGGAATGCCCGGTAAAGCAGAAGCAAATGACGTGTCATGCATAAAATTTGCTCCCACCTCATCTGCCGCCGTCGAAAGGTCTTTTTCCAAGTTTAAAATTCTACTGACGGAGAAAAGAACCAATTTAACGCTGGAGAATATAGAACAACACATGTTTATTTTTTGCAATGTTGAAGCATTCTGCTAATTATTATTATTTATTATATATTGTAAATATAATTTTGCATTTATGAAGTATTCAAATCTTTTTGGAACTGTTTCCCTCCAAAATAACGAAACACTTCATATAAAGGCTAAATTTTCACAGTGAAAATAAACGTCATACTTTTGGCTAAAAGGTCATAAAACAACCGATTTTCTAAAATAAAGGTCATAAAACAGGATAATAAAAGTCATAGAATAAAGGTCATGAAATGGAAAAATAAAAGTCATAAACGTCCCGTCTCTGCTAATGACACACTTCGCCACCCCGGTAGCGCCACCCGGGTGGCGCCACCTGGTTGATGCCACTTGCTACCACCACCTGTCTTGCGCCACCCGAGTTATTAGTTAGTACTTTTTTCGACCAGTCGAGAAATGGACCCAGAGGAGATAGCTGTTCTTGCTTATTATTCTGTTCAGGCAGGGACTTGACAGGCTCAATTGAAAACAATGGGCTGACCGGGTGGCGCCAGCTGTAGGTGGCAGCTAGACCCTGGTACGGTCGACCGGTTAGTGCCACACGGCGGGTGGCGCCACCTCGTGTGAATGTTCCATTCTATTCTCATTGCTGACCGGGTGGCGAAGTGTGTCACTACCCTTAGCACTTTCTCGAATTTAAAATCCACTGCTCTCATTGGCTATCCTACATTTTTTTTCGATTTTCCCGCGCTGTCAATAGCTAATACTAATTGTAAAAGCCTGAATTAGGCAGAACCCGAATTCGGGGAATTCATATAAAAAGGTCAGTAATAATTAAATTAAATTTTCTCTTAATTTTATACTTTCTCGCATATAAAGAGAAAGTATTGTGAATAATCATACCCCGAGAAATGAATTTAAGCTCCAAATTTGGGGGCGCTAATCCCCTAAAGTCTTATTGAAATAGTTTCTAGTGAAGTACCTCCAAAAGTATCCCCAAAGTGTCTTTTACAAGATAGGATATACCTACTACTTTTTATCGGTAGCATCCCCAAATTTGGAGCTGTAATTCATTTTATGAATTCGCCTCGGGGTATCCTACCGGGTATCCCTCGGTATCCCCCCTCGGTAGCCTCGGGTATCCCTACCGTATCCAATCCCTTCAATCCAAAATCCTTAGAAGAATAACTAACTCTCCTTTCTACGTATCCAACTTTACCCTTCACAATGACCTCAAAGTTGCCTTTGTTCGCGACCTAGCCACCTCCCGATAAAAATTTTTCCATGACTCGATTTCCCATCATCCTAATCCTTTAATCCACAACCTACCATCACCATTCATGCCTGGTAACCCTTCTCGACGCCTAAAAAGACAGTGGCCTCATGGCCTATTAAACATCAATTAATAAAATGTAATATTCATGTCTGTAATACTGAGAGTACTGTCAATGGACAGTTTCTCACATCATGTGTAACAAGTCAATATAAAACTTCTGTTATCTTAATTGCTTATAACATGTAGTTTATGTAGTCGCAATATTCAAATAAATTAAAAAAAAACTTCAGGGAATGATTTTTCAGAACATGTATACCAAATTTCGTCAAAATCGGCCCAGTAGTTTAGGTTCCACGGACTGACAGACATTATTTATAACCACTTTTTCGGACTCTGGGAATAAAGCCGCGTCTACACGATCCAAGTTGACTTGGACCAAATCAGTTTTCACTTTATTTTGTCGCTACTTGGATCGTGTAAACAGGTTATCAAAGTCAACTTGGACATCCAAGTTGAGTTAGACGTTATTTGATCTAAGTAGACTTGGATGGCATCAACCATATGATTATGACAAGAAAGCTGTCAAAAATGAGAAAAAAGTTGTGACGGATTTGTTTATAAGAAGGTTATTGACAGCATTTATTTCTTTTAAATTTTTGTTTTTTTCCTTTGCTTCTAAATTGTTTTTTTGACAAGTTCCCCTACTTGGACCAAATGTACTTGGATCGTGTAAACCTGCATCAAAATTTCATTTTTACTTTGACCAAGTAGATTTGATCAAAATTACTTTGTCTAAGTCTACTTGGATCGTGTAAACCCGCCTTAAAACGTGTAAATACATCAAAATTTCAAAATCGAATTTTTGAGCCATCACAGTACTTTCTTTTTAAATGAAAATAAAAAATAAGAAGATTTGTTTAATTTGTTACTTATTTAATTTATCATATAATTTATTTATTTATTATTTCATTTCGTTCAGAAAGCACGAAAATCATTGGTGGTCTAATAAATATTTATATATTAATAAATTTGAACTATTATTTCCAACCATATTTCTAAGATGTTAAAATCACTAACTTCTACATTAACAAAGGAAAAAATAAAAATAAAATATTTATGTTAATATAAAAATGTATAAAAAGATATCATCCAATTATAAAATAAAATAAATTCAAGAAGAAGAATAAGATAAACATGTTTAAGATCAAAACAAATATTATTATTATGTAACAAAAAAAAGACGAAACACTTTATATTAACAAGGCGTGAAAATATGAAAAGCAAACATACAAATAAAAAAAAAAAAAAAGTGTGAAGTGAAGTGATTTCTGTGTTATCAGAACAAACGAAATATCAAGAACGTTTCAAGTATAAACAGGATGAAGAGCCTTACTCAAATATTAACAACTTGAATTGGCACAAGAAAAGAAATAATAATGTTCAAATACAACCTGATAAAACCATGCAAGGCAATATTTACGTCAACTCATGACACACGAATTACCTACTTTATATGTAAAAAACTGAATTTATAAACTAAATATAAATGTAGGCGTTGAATAAGATAATGTTTATGCCTTATAAATAATATGATCTTTATATGTACGATTCAATATTTGAAGAGAAGAGTGGGTGTTAATTCGTGTGTACTATAATACTAATACTCCGAAAACAGGGTTTGCAATAATAGAAATGATTGGGTCAATTTATTTATGTGCATCTTATGGGTACTAATATCAATATGTTAGTATTATTATATAGTATTATATACTACTCTGTCCCAAAAATACGTATAAAAAATTCATAATTTTGTTATTTTACATTTTATCATTTAAAACAATTTTGTCTCCCTTAAAGTACTCCCCCCCCCCCCTGATAAAACGCACTTGGCCCAACGCCATTTCCATTACTGGAAACATCTTTCGAAGTCTTCTACTTTAAGGCTCTTTAGCTGCCTCGTCGTCGCAGCTTTTATGCCATCCAAGCCCCCCAAAATGGCGCCCAAAGCAAAATTTTGTACTTTAGAAAAAAAAAAGTCACTTGGTGCCAAATCGGGTGAATATGGGGGGTGGTAAGTGACGATAAGCGCCCAAAACTTTCGCACAACCAACGCTGTGTTTTTCATTGTTCTTTTTTTGTTGTGTATTTTGTTTTCCCCGCCGACGTGACACTTCGAAAGGGGTTGGATTAACAGTCTGTAGAGAATGAGTGACGACACCTGCGGTGCCCTCCACCTAGCTCAGGCTTGCTTTGGTTGTTGGGGGGGAGGGGAGATCTTTATCTAGTCTCCTCACTTCCTAAAGTCTCTAAAATTATTTTATACGTATTTATGGGACAGACCATATATATATATAAATATATATATATATATATATATATATATATATATATATATATATATATATATATATATATATATATATATATTAGTATTATATGTATATAGTATATTATATATTTGTATACCAAAATTAACCAACAGTGTGGCTAGTATCGGTTATTTGTTCACCAATGTTATAAATAACTCCCATATGGAATGAGTTGCAAATATTAATAATAATCTTACAGCAAATTGCACGGTCATGAATAGTAAGTGAGGTGGTCGGGAGTTAACTCGTTTCTTAAACACACATATTATAATATGGGTACTAGAATCAATTTGAACCTTGTTGTCCAGATAGTGATTGGAAAGCAATGGTTTTCCTCTTCTACCAAATAATCAATTACTTCTATATATTATTTCTGCTGATATTTTATTACCAGCCAATTAATGGGGTATTTGTCTAATAAAAGGTTAATGGCTTTGATGGTAAAGAATGCTCGGTTTCCTTAAATAAATATTACATGATGAGTACTAAAATAATGAACTCTGTACCTATTTGGTTTTTTATAATAAATATAAAAAGTATGTATCTAGAGCGTAGATATCCACAATTCGTCACAATCTATGCTTTTTCAAGAACAATCTTTTCAATTTTCAATTACAAAAATACAATGTAATCAAAACTTCATATTTAGGAACGCAGCAGCGTTACGCCTCGCCAAGTCAAAATTTCACAAAAGCTGCCAGTGTATATATACCGCAGGTGACAAACTAGGGATTTTGAGTCTGCAGCGTGAAATACGTACATGCTACCTAAATATTTTTTTAATATCTTTGGAGGCCGTGTCCTGTAGATCAAAATAAAAAAAGGTCGAAATCGGTCAAGCAGAAGTAGAGAAAAATAGGTTTGAAAATGGTAGTTTTGATGTCTTTTTCTTATTCATATTCTTCCTTCATTTTACGTTGTCGCACCTACAGCCTAAATTACTGAATCGATTTTAATGAATGAGGGCTTTTTGGATTCGTCTAGGGCCCTAGTGCATTCCTAGATCAAAAATAATTAGTTAACTCATTTCAACGCTGAACGCGGAGCTAGAAACCAAGCTAGCGAACAGACACTTTAACGTTGACGCACCTACAGCCTAAAGTACTAAACCAATTTTAATGAATGAGGGCATTTTGGATTCGTCTAGTCACATAAAGCTAACGCTGCAATTTTCCATCATGGTTAGACAATATTTATACAGGGGTCACTTCGTTACTTATATAAGGTCAGGATCCAGCAAATGATAGTAATGTTAGTGTACCTAGTGTAGGTGGCCAAATGCTGCTAAAAATCTTTATATGCTCCTACTATCAGAATGTTAAGTTCTTTCAATGTCATAGGTCTCACAGGTCTCCAATATCCATAGACCTTGTCAAGCTCTTAACTTCACTTTTATTTGACTCTAATGGGTGGGAATAAACAGTTTAGAGAATCCTCCCTCAGGAACCGTCCAAAAAGTCATGAAATCTGACCAAAAACCACTTGTGTAGTATACAAAACACACCCCGCCAAGTCTGTGGTCCAAAAAAGTTGTGAAATCAACTTCCTGTCAACGTTCTGTGGCAAACGTGATGGTGAAACAAGAAATTGTATTGGTGTTTGAAGAATATTAAAATTCCAGTTTCAGGAAATGGCAAGGCACACCGCCAAGGAGAAGAAGCTGATAAGTATCTAAGTTGAAGTTGGTCATTTCTAAGTTGAAATGACGTCCGAAAACATCGTAAACCAGGTGATAAAGTTAATCGGCATCAAGGGTGACCTGGATGCTAAGGCATAGTTTTTCTATCTCAATTATATCACATATATTTCGTTATCATACATTCATTAAGTGCACCATATTTCCCCGAACTTTAGTCCAGCGTAGGTGGGAAGGAAAGTTTTCTTACTGTTACAATCTCCTCCCAATCCTCCACAGACTATAGTTTTTAAGATGTGGTGGTTCGACAGACTGACATGAGACTAAAAATGTTTCCTGTCTGAAACTGATTTCTGTCCATCAGTTTTTGAAATCAGGGACATAAAAACATTCACACTTCAGAACGCTCATAATACTTCCGTTACCTTCGCTCAAAAGCAAAAAAAGATATAAATTATGTAAACCATGGAACAAATGAGCATTTAATAAAGTTTACTAATTTATAAAAAGAAAAAAAAAAATGTTGAAAACATGATTATCTCTGAGGTTGAGAGTTGTAAATTAAAATAAATACGGAAAAAACACTTATTGACAAGTGCTTCGTAAATTTTTATTAATCAAAGCTAATTTTAAAGTGTAAAAATTATCACAAAATAAACAAATCTTATGTAAGAATGCTTAGAAAGGTTTAATTCTTGTTTTCTTATCACAAATTACGATTTAAATAATGATTAACATAAATAATGGTTAAGGTTAATAATGTTAATTTTGTTACGATTAAAGTCAAGAGTGCCTCTCCACATGAAAAACCTTGACTGATTAGAGAGTTAAACCCGTTCGATCTGATAGTAGTCCAGTCATTTTAGTCATAAATATTGCTTCTGGTCCAAAAAAATTGAAGCTTCATTTATTTTGATCGCTTCATTTTGACGTTCTGAAAAAAATACCTATTGAAAATCGGCAACGAGATCGTGGTCAAATGATGATTTTTTTCTAAGTGAAATTTTTCAATATATATAAAATCCAAATACCACTCACTGACTCACTGACACATCACGATATCTCTAAAACCACTGGACCTACGACCATGAAATTTTGTAGGTGTGTTCCTCTTACCTCCTAGGTGCTCGCTAAGAAATATTTTAAAAATCCGCCATCTTGATTCAAGATGGCGGCCATTTATATAAAAAATTCGACAAGACGATATCTCGGGAACCAATTGTACTAGAACCTTGAAATTCAGAAGTTGGCTTCCTTTTATGAAATTAGTAACTTTTGATAAATAGTTTACCAATCGGGCATATTGAATCAAGATGGCGGCCATACATATATAAAAGTCAACATGTGTGCATGTTCTTTATACAAATCTACAGTTTTAGTCCGATCTCGATGAAAATTTGCACACTTGACCTTCAAAGCAAGGGGAAAATCACTGTCTACATGAATATTCAAAATTTTAATTTTGGTACACAGGGGTACGGGGTACAAATGTTAAAGTAATGAACATCCTTCATGATGCATATCGTTGAAAAGCTCTTTAAGAGGACAGTAATTGTGGTTATGTACAGTTTTATCATATTTTCACTTAGGAGGGGGGTATAATTAAAAAATATAGCTATATCTTATATAAAAAAGAAGTGTATCCGTATGAGGGTATGTCTTTTATCCTAATTTGATGAATATTTACACACTTTTTCTTCAAAACAAGGTGAAGGTCACTGCCTACATGAGATTACGAAATAAAAATTTTGGTACACAGGGGTACTGGGTACAAGTGATGAATACCCTTCATCTTCATGATACATATCTTTGAAATTCTCTTTAAGAGTACAGTAATTGTTGTTATGTGTACAGTTTTGTCATATTTTCATTTAGGAGGGGGTAAATTTAGGATATTTGCAAATGATCTTATCAAAGAGGTGGGGGATATAACTAGGAGGGATAGAATCTAGATATTCTCGCATAGTAAAATAATTTGTATGCTTTCCTGGTAGTTTATAAACTTATTAAATTTAAAAACACTCCGTAGCGAAGCACGGGTATCCAGCTAGTATTTTATATAAAATATGCCAAACATATTAGGTGTTTTCATAGAGCAAGCATGATTTTAACATAAATCGTATGTGTGGATCTGCCTTAAGACAAGGCAAGATGATCAGAGGGGGAAAGGGGGGGGGGGGGGGGGGCATCGTGACGGGGTGCCCAGGGCGCAGTGAACGTCTAAAACGGGCCTGCCTGGAAAAATGTGCTGGAAAAACCGTAGGATGCTGCACTTTTCGGATAATCAAGTATAAAGAAAATATTAAGTTTGTCTATTAACAAGAGTTCATAATATAATATAAGTATCGTTGGGAATATTGGCTGAACGTGTGTGTATTATTATAACTAATATGCTTTTGAGATTAAAACTTTAAGGAAGATAATTATTATATTATATTATTTTATGAGTATGTACAATTATTAAAGATATTAAATTTTAGACACTAATGCAATTGGTGAAATTGATTTTAGAATTAATGATTTTCCTATTCTACTCATAAATTATATGAATGAAAAGGACGAAGGAACAAATTGCCTCTAAATGCATTTCTCCTCGGTGGTGTCTTCTTTAGAATTTTATAATTAACATTTATCACAAAAAGAAAATTTTAATTTCAATGGAAGCAAATCAACTCCAAGAGAGAATCTTATTTTAATTATAAAAATTATTAAGAAACCTCAATCCTCAATAATAAATAAAATCACAGGTATTGTGCATTGTAGGTAACATATCTTCAAATGAGGAGTCAAAGTTCACAGTTTACACAATATAATTGTCACCAAATTAAAAGTAGCGAGTGAACAGTCCATGCCTGCCAGGCGAATACTAACAGAATAGAATTAATTTGTGTAAAGACTATTTTTTTTTAAAAAACTACAAAAAGTAAATGCATACAAAACTCGTATATGAGTGTTGTGCTCGCCTGTATTCTTTGTTTATTTCTTAATTTTGTTTATTCCTTGTTTAGCTTTATCTGTAAATGCAATAGCGACAAATGGACAAAAGGTCAAATGGGAATTATTAAGTTATTGTGTAGTATATATTTGACATTTTAACTTTTCTCTAAAATAAACTTATAGAATCAAAATTTAATTGTAAGAGAAGACTAAATTTTAAAAGTCAAGAAACACTTACTACGACAGAACTAGTTACCCTTTGCTTCTATTCCTGCCAAAACAACACTATATTATAGTGTAAAGGAAAGTAGAGTATGGGGAACTCGACCGACTAAAAGTGAGTTCGATAAATTCCCTTCGCTATGTCTAGAGTAATTATCTACTTGACATCGTGGCGTCTAAAACAGGGAATACAACTTTAGCGGTAGTGAATTTGTCACCGAGATTAAACACATAAATCTTGGCCGTGAAACTAGTCGTTACGTTAGAGGGTATTTTCACAAATGGTTTAGTTTATTAGTTCCTAGGATTTAGTTTAGTAGCTCCCTAGGAAGATAGGAAGAAACAAGAACTGCATAATTCTGTTGGAGATCAATAGTTGTTTAAGCTTATATTTTACCTTATTAATTTTTTTTTTATAATTTTATGTTAACAATGGAACTATTTAGAAGACAATTTCTTCAAATCAACACAAAACTTTCGTCAACTTAACTATATCTACAGCTACGACCATCGAGTATAGAGACTAATAGAGTAGCTAAAGAGGGAAGGCAGAGAACTATATATGCTAAATATACAGGGTGCGGCAGGGAAACTTGCTGATTTGAAAAGTCAATAAAAGAAAAAGTACTTTATACATCGATTTTATTCTTTTTGTATCGTATAGTATACATTCTGAATTTTTGTTTTAAGTACATAGTTTTAAAAATGACATCGGGCAAATGGCGGCCCTCATTAGTGATACACTGATCTACCCTAGATTTGAAGTTTCGCTCCCCTCTTTCGAGCATATCGACGGGAATGTTAGTGATGGCTTGGCGGATGTTGTCCTTCAGGTGTTGAAGGGTCCTGGGTTTGTCGTTATATACGGTGGATTTGAGATATCCCCATAAAAAAAATGTGAACATAAAAATCATTGTGAACGTGTTACAGTGTGGTGTGCATTGTCGAGAGTTGCAATAATTGGGTCTCATTTTTTCGACAATTACAGTGAATGCAGTTCACTACAGAGAAACGATTGAGACATTTTTTCTTCCACAATTTGAAGAAATGGAACTTGGGGACGTATGGCGTATGGTTCCGTATGGTTCTCGCTGTGTGCGCCGTGGCTCTGTCCTCGGCGCACACAGCGAGAACTTCGATGGAGCTTTTGAGGGAACACTTCCACGAGCACCTTATCTCCTTGAGGGGTGACGTACCGTGGCCGGCGCTCCCCCGATTTGGCACCCTGCGATTTTTTTATGGGGATATCTCAAATCCATCGTTTATTACGACAAACCCCGGACCCTGCAACACCTGAAGGACAACATCCACCAAGCCATAACCAACATTCCCGTCGATATGCTCGAAAGAGTGGAACGAAACTTCAAATCTAGGATAGATCAGTGTATCACTAATGAGGGCCGCCATTTGCCCGATGTCATTTTTAGAACTACTTAAAACAAAAATTCAGAATAGGTACTATACGATACAAAAAGAATTAAATCAAAATAAATTGACTACAAATCAGCAAGTTTCCCTGCCGCACCCTGTAGTATATGATTACATTCTTTAGGTGTTAAGAATAGTTACATCTACATTAAATAATGGTAAGACATACATAGAAGTATGTTTGAAAGGAAACTAGAAGTTAACATGGCTTTTTTCTAACTTTAAAGAACATCCTCAAGTTAAAATGTAGTAACGTGCAAAATACAAATTTTTAAATAATCCAAACCCCAATTAAAAAACATGGAGATAACTGCTTAAAAATGCATTAAAAACTATCAATACAAACATAATAAAATATACAGTATAATTTACTTTAAATAACATTTTAATTAAATGTAATTCTATATTTGCGGTTAACACTAGTGGTAGGTAGAGAATTAAGTTATATTACATGTCGTACATAACATAAATGTATGCATAAGTTATTAAGATAATAATTAGACTATCATGTAATTAAATAACAAACATGAACACGGAAACTTGTAAACATGCCATTGTAATAAATAACATATTATAATATGCAAGGGATAATTAAAGAATTTGTACACGATTCTTCACGTTTCTGGGTCATTTAAACTAATTGTTTGACATTATGATGCAACTAAAGTTGTAAAAGAAAGAATGTGCGATATAATTTAGAATATACGAGTTAGATTATTTGCAAAGTGATTATTAGAAAGCCATTACAGATCTATTGATCTTTCGTAAGCAGGGGAGAATTTAAAACTTGGAAATAAAAACGGATAAATTTTATAAAATATCAATTCAGGATATATCTATCGCTATAATTACCTTTACTTTAAACACGGTTTTTTCAGTTATATGCTTAAATCCGTCTTATATATATATATATATATATATATATATATATATATATATATATATATATATATATATATATATATATATATATATAATAAAATATATCTTATATAAGTAAAAACTATAAAAATTGATTTTTATAAAATTAAAATGGAATTCAGTGAAATTTTAACTTCCATTAGAAAATCATATGATAATAAATTCACTCTAAGCAGTTTTTTAATAAGTGTAGGCACTTGACAAGATTAATTCAATTTCTCGAGAACCAACGATCAGACTAAATTTAAAATGGTTGATTACACACACAAGTGAAATATATTCCTCTTTATATCCGTTTACAGCCATTAACAAACCTAAAAATACCTTGCGACACATTTTTACGCATAATAAGATAAAAAAAACCAGTACTTTTCGTACAATAGGTAGTTAGGAAAAGTAAAAATACGTGTGGTGTCACGGGACACCCGTTAGGAACAAAGTTCCTTACGCTTTTAATTAAATATAAATTATAAAATCACACTGTCAAGTATACGATGCTAACTACTTATACATGGCGGAGTTAGAAAAGAGACAAAATTAAAAGCAACTAACTATTTGTACTTACTGGAGTTAAGGCAAAATTAAAAGAAAACCATTTTTCAAATCATTGAAGCAAGCGACTTGCAATAAATATGTATTGAATATTGAGAAATAAGTTAATCATTATGAGTTTATAGTTAAATAGTATGGTTGTAGTAGGTAGGAAATAGGACTGTCCCCTACCTACCCGGCCAACTGATTCAAAATATTATAAAATATATCACTTTACTACACAAAATCTTCTGCTTTTATTAGGTTGAAATTTTACTTGCATGTTTCATTTGTACTTTAGACGATGTGAATGAAGGTGTATTAAAATTGTTACTTTAGAACGTAAGATCTCGGTAAAAACTTCGCTTTCTCTATTTTAAACGTATAGGTCCACTTTAATAAATTTAGCGATATTTAACACTTCATAGCGGCGTCGGTGATGGTTTTACTAAAAACAAAATTATTTAAAAAAAGATGTTTGTCTCATTGAATAGATGAAATTAGAATTTTTTCCTGTCCTAAAAATTTCAATTTTACAATTGAAGCCTAAGTTTATGCGAACGTTTGGGTGAATAGCGATGTCCATTGATCTCGTTCTGGGCATTGGTAAAACGAACATGTACACCAAATTTCAACTAAATCGGTCATTATTTGCTTAAATTATCGTCATCGATCGATTTCATGAAGGTGGTTTTTTTCGGATTCACTCTGTGGTTCCAGGCGCTATTATGAGCCATAAGGAACTTCTTTCCAAAAACATAAATATGCAATATCTCATGGATTATGTTTAACTCGTTGAATACATGATCCTTCGAATACACGAATGAAGAAGTAATGGAAAAATACACAAAATGCAATAAGGTGTTTCCCCTTTTTCTTTTTATACGCCCTAATTAACAGAACGGAAGCATTACCCACTTTATATATTAATGTAATAATTAGAGTGGAACATTATAATAAAAGTTTTAATTACTCATTAAAAATTTTATTTTAACCTTTTATGATTTAATCATTTCAAACGATGATATCATTATGAAATTAAAAGCATATGTTGAATTTGTAGTCAAGTAGAGTAAAATGTGTTATAATCATAGTAGCTAGTTTTGTTTTAACTATGTAAACTCACGGATATAAACCCAATTACAACAGTTTAATGACCGTATAAGCGCTGGAACTTTCCCATTTAGATTAAACACCACGAAGCAACCTTGGTTTAATGCTATTGGTATTCAATAACCTGACATGATGCAGTATTATGCTATAGATATATTCAATAACCTAACACCCTGCAGTATTATGCTATAGATATATTCAATAACCTAACACTCTGCAGTATTATGCTATAGATATATTCAATAACCTAACACTCTGCAGTATTCTGCTATAGATATATTCAATAACCTAACACTCTGCACTATTATGCTATAGATATATTCAATAACCTAACACTCTGCAGTATTATGCTATAGATATATTCAATAACCTAACACTCTGCAGTATTATGCTAGAGATATATTCAATAACCTCACTCTGCACTATTATGCTATAGATATATTCAATAACCTAACACTCTGCAGTATTATGCTATAGATAAATATATTCAATAACCTAACACTCTGCAGTATTATGCTATAGATATATTCAATAACCTAACACTCTGCAGTATTATGCTATAGATATATTCAATAACCTAACACTCTGCAGTATTATGCTATAGATATATTCAATAACCTAACACTCTGCAGTATTATGCTATAGATATATTCAATAACCTCACTCTGCACTATTATGCTATAGATATATTCAATAACCTAACACTCTGCAGTAATATGCTATAGATATATTCAATAACCTAACACTCTGCAGTATTATGCTATAGATATATTCAATAACCTAACACTCTGCAGTATTATGCTATAGATATATTCAATAACCTCACTCTGCACTATTATGCTATAGATATATTCAATAACCTAACACTCTGCAGTATTATGCTATAGATATATTCAATAACCTAACACTCTGCAGTATTATGCTATAGATATATTCAATAACCTCACTCTGCACTATTATGCTATAGATATATTCAATAACCTAACACTCTGCAGTATTATGCTATAGATATATTCAATAACCTAACACTCTGCACTATTATGCTATAAATATATTCAATAACCTAACACTCTGCAGTATTATGCTATAGATATATTCAATAACCTAACACTCTGCAGTATTATGCTATAGATATATTCAATAACCTAACACTCTGCACTATTATGCTATAGATATATTCAATAACCTAACACTCTGCAGTATTATGCTATAGATATATTCAATAACCTAACACTCTGCAGTATTATGCTATAGATATATTCAATAACCTAACACCCTGCACTATTATGCTATAGATATATTCAATAACCTAACACTCTGCAGTATTATGCTATAGATATATTCAATAACCTAACACTCTGCAGTATTATGCTATAGATATATTCAATAATCTAACACTCTGCAGTATTATGCTATAGATATATTCAATAACCTAACACCTGCACTATTATGCTATAGATATATTCAATAACCTAACACTCTGCAGTATTATGCTATAGATATATTCAATAACCTAACACCCTGCACTATTATGCTATAGATATATTCAATAACCTAACACTCTGCAGTATTATGCTATAGATATATTCAATAACCTAACACTCTGCAGTATTATGCTATAGATATATTCAATAACCTAACACCCTGCACTATTATGCTATAGATATATTCAATAACCTAACACTCTGCAGTATTATGCTATAGATATATTCAATAACCTAACACCCTGCACTATTATGCTATAGATATATTCAATAACCTAACACTCTGCAGTATTATGCTATAGATATATTCAATAACCTAACACCCTGCACTATTATGCTATAGATATATTCAATAACCTAACACTCTGCAGTATTATGCTATAGATATATTCAATAACCTAACACTCTGCAGTATTATGCTATAGATATATTCAATAACCTAACACCCTGCACTATTATGCTATAGATATATTCAATAACCTAACACTCTGCAGTATTATGCTATAGATATATTCAATAACCTAACACCCTGCACTATTATGCTATAGATATATTCAATAACCTAACACTCTGCAGTATTATGCTATAGATATATTCAATAACCTAACACTCTGCAGTATTATGCTATAGATATATTCAATAACCTAACACCCTGTAGTATTATGCTATAGATATATTCAATAACCTAACACTCTGCAGTATTATGCTATAGATATATTCAATAACCTAACACCCTGCACTATTATGCTATAGATATATTCAATAACCTAACACTCTGCAGTATTATGCTATAGATATATTCAATAACCTAACACTCTGCAGTATTATGCTATAGATATATTCAATAACCTAACACCCTGCACTATTATGCTATAGATCAGTGTTTCCCAAACTTTTATAGCCCGTGGCACGCTATAAAAAATAGCTTCTAGCCGCAGCACACCTACATTTTTTGCAGGGCCGCCAAAAGCCATCCTGGACCCCATGTCGATAGGTCTATTGTCTCCAATTTATGATATAACCCCCCCCCCCCCCTCCGGGGGTCCTTTCGGAAAAATTTTAAAAATTGCATTTCTAAAAAACAATTTTTACGCAATTTGGCTTTTACCATCATAAACAGTTACCATGATTTTCATTGAAACGCATAACATTAAAAAGTTAGTAAATACTGGATACTAGACACTTATTATGTCTTAGACACTGTTTATTTCAATACCATTTCTGTACCTTTAGGCCAAACATGAATAAATAAAAATTTATAGTTTATGTGTACAATTTTTTTCACTTTTCTATTGAGTTATTTTTTATTTTTACTATATTTTTATTAGCTTGCTTTCTTGTTTGTTTGTTTGTCCAGTACAAATCTTGCAAACGATTTTTAACTAACATCCCGAGTAGCCAAACATTTGAAACTTTTTTAATAGCTAAGAACACGATGACAATGCATTATTTTAATACTTTTAGCCATCTTTCAGCAGAATATAAATAGTTTTCAGCAAATTTTGGTGTATGAAAAGTTATAGTTCGGAAAAAAATCAGCAAGATATTTTATTCAGGTTTGTTTACACTTGTGCTGGGACACAAGTTTTCTTCTCTTACTGTCCCTACACAGGGGCATATCATTAGCACGGTTTAGATTCGGTGTTGGTGAGATCCGTTGTACAAAGATTTGTCCTATTATAGGTTTAAGATCAGCCATCTTGAACCCGATTTGTTGAGTCAGCAAACATTTAAAAAAATTGAAACGTGGTCCGATCGAGTTGAAATTTGGTACGAATGTACTTCTTTGTATGACGAACAAATCCACCAAATTTCAATTCGATATCCAATGCTGCTTCCTCCTGCTGCGAAGCAGGAGAGGCATATTTAGTGGCCTCCGAAGTGAGGAAAAGTTCCGAGGTACCCCGTACGCAATTTTCTTTTTTATTCTAGATCCCGCGGGTCACGGGGCACACAGTTTGGGAAACTCTGCTATAGATATTTAATGAACTAACACTATGCAGAATTATGGAGGAGCGACTAACGCTAAGGCGGCTTTCACACTGCAGGCGAGACCGAGCGAGGCCGAGCCGAGCGTTTTTGTATTCACACTCCGGGCGAGACCGAGCAAGACAGGGCGAGGCCGGACCGAGAGTTTTTGTATTCACATTGCGCGCGAGATTGAAGCCGAACGGCCGATTATCTACCAGTCCGCATACAACCGTTTACAATGCGTTTTCGGCGGCCGAAAACGCTTAGCTAACAAAAACGCTCGAAAAAAACGCTCGGTCTCGCTCGGCCCTGTCTCGCTCAGCGTTTAATGTGAATAGCCCCATGGTAATACATGTGTTTGTTTCTCAAGCGGAATCGGCCTCGCTCGGTCTCGCACGCAGTGTGAAAGCCGCCTAATGCAGCAACTACATGGTCACAACTATATAACTCCCTCGCATGAACTATATACTTTATATACAGAATACTATTAATTCTAATACTATTATAATACTGCTAAATGAACCAATAACGCAATTATTAATTATATATGCATGAAATCCCTCTTTTAGAAATACCTTATAATCGGTAATCAATAAAACATTTAATTAATTTGGGCCACACCCATGTTATATCTCACTCAAGCCAAATAAATATTGATATTGATTAATATATAAAACTGTAGTACACCCAAAATATAATTAATATACCAACATTTAACCCCGGTCAACAAAATGTATTGTGTTTTAAAACAGAAACCCATAAACCAAATATGAACTGCCACAATGAAAAACGTTTGAAGTTTGAAAGAGATTGGATTAACTAAGTGTTGGAATGATCAATTTATTAATTTAAAATTGGCGCTTTGAAATCAACGAAGTCCTGCTTAGATACGAATAAATTTGATTTAAATGAAGTAATATAATTGATTTTAGAATTAATAATAAAACGTGTCGACGATTAGGAGGGTATCGTTTTTAATATAGTATGTATATACATATATATATATACATATATACATGTATATATATATATATATATATATATATATATATATATATATATATATATATATATATATATATATATATATATATATATATATATATATATAATAGAGAGAGGCTGGGTTCGATTCCCCGCCGAGGTGAAGTTATTTTTTATGATATTTTAATAAAATGTTCAGTAATAATTAAATATGCCTAGGAAAACTAATAAATGGAAAACACTGGGCTAAGTAATTATTAACTCGTATATAAGAAAGTTTATCTGACTAGTCTCTGAACGATTTTTTTTTTTTTTTTTTTTAAATCCATTAAAAAAATTAAAACTAATTATCTTAGGTTTGAAAGGGCCACTAAAAAATTTAAAAATGATTTAAGTTGAAGTACTTAATATTTTACTACGTTTTTATTAGCTTGCTTTCTTGTTTGTTTGTTTGTTTGTCCAGTACAAATCTTGCAATCGATTTTTAACCAACTTCCCTAGTAGCTAGACATTTGAAACTTTTAGAATAGCTCAGAACACGATGAAAATGCACTATTTGAATACTTTTAGCCATCTTTCAGCAGAATTTAATTTGTTTTCAGCAAATTTTGCTGTATGGAAAGTTATTTTATTTGTTTTAACATATCCCATATTTACGATCTTCATTTTGACGGGTTTCAAATTTATGATTTATGACAGAAAATTTAAAAACGTAGAATATAAAAAGTTCTTTTTATCTTTTAATTTTAGTACAAATAATAATTATGTAATATTTAGAGGTGGAACTAGTCTGGAAGTTTCACTGTCAGGCCAGATCACTACTAGAGTTGGCGCCTCATGTCATGCTTAAAGCGCTTTAAAAAGTTAAGTGTGCAAACTCAACAAAGGAAATTCAGTGAACAACCAGTGAACATTTGTTTTGAAAGTTTTAGCAATGAAATGAAGAAGGAAGTAGTATTAGATATCGTAGTAATATTCAGTGAGTGAGATGACCCAGCTGAAAGCTTTGTTGTACACTAGACACGTTCTGGCTAGCTGAACTCGCTTAGCTCTACTGTTTCCACTTGACAGGATCATACGAAGGAAACATTGGCACATTCCCAGTCACCCGTCATCCCCTCTATCTAAACCTCACGTCCTTTTAGTATTCACAAATCGTTTCCAACGTTTTTTTCAGAGATAAAACACTTCTCTGATATAATTGTCATTCAAACAGCTTTTAAATCCTCTGTTTACATACTACTTTCAATGATTTATCGTTGCCTTGCTCTTGTTTGAGAGTATCGAGTTCTTTACTCGAGGTAAGAATGACAAACCTACGTGACAGTGATGAATTATTCACTCCATTTGATTTATATTTATTTATGGTACGGTACATTACTCTTAAGCATTCGTATTACATATATTACAATCGATGTAATTATATTACATCGATAAATGCATACTCATTTATACAATGATTTAGGAAGCAATAACAGAACTATTTATCTTGATTAGGAGGCAATATAAGAACTATTTATTACGATTAGGAGGCAACATAAGAACTATTTATCTTGATTAGGAGGCAATATAAGAACTATTTATCTTGATTAGGAGGCAACATAAGAACTATTTATCTTGATTAGGAGGCAATATAAGAACTATTTATCTTGATTAGGAGGCAACATAAGAACTATTTATCTTGATTAGGAGGCAATATAAGAACTATTTATCTTGATTAGGAGGCAACATAAGAACTATTTATCTTGATTAGGAGGCAATATAAGAACTATTTATCTTGATTAGGAGGCAACATAAGAACTATTTATCTTGATTAGGAGGCAATATAAGAACTATTTATCTTGATTAGAAGGCAACATAAGAACTATTTATCTTGATTAGGAGTCAATATAAGAACTATTTATCTTGATTAGGAGGCAACATAAGAACTATTTATCTTGATTAGGAGGCAATATAAGAACTATTTATCTTGATTAGGAGGCAATATAAGAACTATTTATCTTGATTAGGAGGCAACATAAGAACTATTTATCTTGATTAGGAGGCAATATAAGAACTATTTATCTTGATTAGGAGGCAATATAAGAACTATTTATCTTGATTAGGAGGCAGTATAAGAACGATTTATCCTGATTAGGAGGCAATATAAGAACTCATTAAAACGATTAGGATGCCATATAAAAATTCTTTATTACGATTAGGAGACAGAATAAGAACTCTTTATATTGATTAAGAGGCAATATGAGAACTCTTTATTTTGATTAGAAGGCAATATAAGAACTATTTATCTCCATTTGGAGGCAATATAAGAACTATTTATCTTGATCAGGAGACAGTATAAGAACTATTTTATCTTAATTAGGAGGCAACATAAAAACTCTTTATTACGATTAGGAGGCAATATAAGAACTCTTTATTATGATTAGGAGACAGTATAAGAACTCTTTATTTTAAAAAGGAGGCAATATATGAATTTTTTATTTTAATTAAGAGGCAATATTATAACTCGTGTATTAACAAATAATTTATTAAATAAATAATAAAGTATAATAATAAGTCTGTTAAAAGCTTCAGCTTAAAATCTAGGTGTTATTGTTTTTTTAATATTATAACAAGGTGGATTCCCGATTTTCGCTGCGGAATGTGTAATGTTTTATGTATTTTTTTTAATTTGATTTGTACAAACTATTGCCAAGATATATTAAAATTCTGAAGCTGAGCCAGATCATCTGGACTAGACTTTATATATATTTATATTTTAGAAAAAAAAATATAATGTAAATTTACACAATAAAAATATATAAAATAGTGCTTTAGAGTTAATTGGAAAAAAGCTAATTGCCAAATTATAAGGTTTTTAGTACAATTGGATTCGGAAATTTAATTATGCCGAAATCTTAAAAAGATTTCTCAGCAAGTACCTAGTATCTATTCTCAGCTAAAAATAAACTACCGACGAAATTTCATGGTCTTAGCACTAGTGTGGTTCTAAGAAATCATAATCATAATGTGTCAGTCAGTAAGTGGTTATTGATTTTATAATACATACATTATAGTTATTTTACAAAAATCATTTAATACATAGATAATGTGCAATAATTCTCTGTTTGGTAAATCGGAAAAGCTGATGGGATATAGAATAAATTTAAATATCGTATTTTTAAGATTAACTGAGTGGGTTAAGTCTAAAAGGAAGGTAATATGTTTATAAGTTAGTCTATTTTGTAAAGAAGGAATTTACCTGCAATAATCATTTACATCCTGTAGTTACATTCCTTGTGAGAAGGTGACGAGATTAAATGAGAAAAATAAATAGTCAATGACTTTGCACCGTAAATTTACTTTATAAACGAGACATGTCTTCTTTTTTTATTCCTATTCAAGTGCGTTCACTGTAAACTGTAAATATAATAATAACTATATATATTATATATATATATATATATATATATATATATATATATATATATATATATATATATATATATATATATATATATATATATATATATATATATATACATATTTATATACTACATGTAATATAATGATTTCGAGAAGTATCCACGAAATCCAAATAATAATAAATACAGTAATAACTGTATACATAACATGCATGCTAAATACAATTAATAATCTGGTACAAATCTATATATATATATATATATATATATAAAATGAAGACATAAAATATAATAATGCATGTACATTGTCAATACATAAGAAAAATTTGAAGTGAGAATTTTTAAGCTTAAAAATGTTTGAATAATATTTCTGTTCATTTAGAATACATGGGTTGGCTTAATATAACTTTATAAATCGAAGATAAAATAAAGATGACTATACCTTTATCATATATAAAAACCAGTTGGAATAAAATGTATAATAGTCCGTACAATAAATTTCCAGAGAACTATCATATTGAAATTTTATTTCTTTATAAATAAAAAGTCAAGAAGGTAAAGATAAATATATTTATTTTTATTTAGATGAGGAAATAAATGTATTGAAATATTTTGCCTTCATTTAAACAATGAAGGAATATAAAAGACCTCTTCGTTAAACTAAAACTAGAAAGAAACTTCTTGGATATCAATTGAAAATAAAAATAAATGTATCCACTTGAGAAACTAAATTAATGATTTATGCTGTATCAAAATTGTAACGAGTAAAATTTAAATATTTTATGAGACTTGATTTTTATGACAATAACCACAATGTATTGAAACTTTTAAACTAATAATAATAAAAAAAAAAATCTTGCATGTAATTTTAACAATTTTTTTATAAATATATTAAAAATAATTAAAAAAATATGGATTTATTCTGCCAGCTAGTTGGGCGCCAATGAAACTTTTAAACTAATCTTTATTAGTTTTTAATATAAATTAAGATGGAGTAAATGAATAATAGAAAAATAATGTAACCAAAAATCTAAACAAGTTTAATAAGTAATGTTAATTTAACTTGAATATAAATCGTGCATAACAAAACATGAAAATGAAATAATAATAGTGCAAAATAATATATCAAATTAAAGAATTAAATTGAATGAATTCTAAATGTTCATAGAATGTTCATAGAATTCTCTTCAATAGAGCAACATAGGTTTACATGACTGAGTTAGGGCTGCCAGAGCCGGACTGCCTCCTCCTGTATTATTCTTCGACGACCTCTTCAATCTCCCACTCTTAAATTATCAGCTTTTGTTTGTCAACAAGTGATATCTTCCTCTATATAGCTTCTTTTGTTTGGTGGAAGTCAAATACCTTCGTACGTTATAAACAAATCAGCCCGTTAATCATACGATTTGTTACAGTATATATAATATTGAAAAATACATGTCAAGTACTTGTCAGCAAGTTACTAAAAGGGTTTCTTCGGTCATAAAAATGCATATATTTATATTTTTTTGCGTTTTGTATTAATAATTCCGAGGGTAAAATGGTTGCTATTTTGGAAACGCTATATATATTTGTGATCCAAATTTCAATACCTTTGAAAGATCTACCCCTCTTAAGAATTACAAAAAATATTCAATATTGTGATCAGTTTGCAATTGCTTGGTGATCAAATTAAATTTGAGTGTTTAAGTTCGCAATATATTTCCTATTTTTGGGCAAAAAAGTTTAATTTGTACAGCGAATTTCAAATCTCTAACTACTAGCTATAGTAGGACGTGAGATATATTCCAAGAAAAAGCGTTTCCCAACCCTATGGCCGCGACCCTATTTTGGGTCGCGACAAAATATTTTAGGGTCACGAAAAATATTAAATTAAATAATATTTTTCTTTTAAAGATAAGGAAAAGTTAAAATATTTTCAAAATACATAATAAATAAATAAGTTTAATGGAATTAGAATAGATATATAAATTTAATTTAATAAAGTAAAAATAATAAAATGATGTCGATAAAATTCATTTGGAAAAAATAAATAATTGATACTTGAAAGGTTGACAAAAATAAAACGACAAACTATGGGTTAGACGAGGAGTAATAAAACGTTCTAGAAGCTTTAAACTTCAGATAAAGGGTCCTCATAAGTCCCACCAAAATAAGTTGAGGAATCAAGCGCTTTATATAATACAAAACTAATATAATTCAAAACAGACTCAATAAAATAATAACCCATTCAAACAATGTCATTAACCGTATCAATATGATCAGTTCTTTTAAAAATAAGTCAGTCCTCTTATACCTACAATCCCTCCTCCCTAATCCAGTAATGATTTTAGTAGAATTCTGGCTCTTGGAGCCATGTATATCCCTGCAATCTTTAGGGTATGCAATATGTAATGCACTATATTCAAGGTAGGGTCGCGAAAATGTTAAGGAGAAATTTATAGGGTCGCGGTATCAAAAAGGTTGTGAAACACTGTGACCAAGATGCGACGGATAGACGGACGAACTACCAAACAAAAACATAAGGGTTTCTTAAGACAGCCTCGAAACCCTATAAACAACTAGTCTACCAATTTTAGTGGCGCGCGCAGAGCTTCCTTGGCCACATAAGATTTGTATCGACTTCCTGTGGGGTCTTATTTTTATTTTATATAAAATTTGCGTATACTGATTAAATCAATAAGGTACAATACGACGACTTTAACTTGCGAACTTAACACTTAATTTTTTCTCATTGTCTTAAGCACGTCTCATATCTCAGAAAGAGCGGATTGGGATATAAGAGCTGAACACATCGGACCTCCGTATGGGATTATGGGACCATTAATAGACTGCAATCGACAAAGCATCCAAATTTGAGAACGGATTAGGCGAGACTTAAGTATAAAAGGAGTATTTTTATAACGTTTGGACAATAAAAATGCATGTACGTATAAATAGGCGTTTGTTTCACATCATTACGAATGATTCAAAAGTTATAGCTAAAACAAACTTTTAAATGGCCACCATTGGTTTGGCCGATTATGATTGCTAACGACTCTTCCTATTTGCTAAATTCCCTACTAACCTTTAGTGTATGCTGGAAGCACATACTTGATTCGTACATAATTTATTTAAATACTCTTTCGCCCTCACATCACAGAGAAAAAAAATATAAATGAAGTAAACGGGGGAGTTGTAAGGATAAACTATAGCAGCAGAATGACATTAGCCTATAGGAAAGGATTGAATGGCAAAACCTACATTACAAGGTAAAAGAAAAACTTTCCTCTCTAGATGAAACTTTACTATTAGTGGCAATCAATAATATGGGAAAGCCACGCAATGCCTGCTTCTGGCTAGTGAATCATGTATCTATTATTAAAATCTACCCAGTTCAAGCACTTTATTCATTGCATAATTTATACCAGAAACCAAACTAAAAGTAATAGTGTATAGGAAATAATTTAAAAATATATTAAATTAGGGTAAATTCGATTAAAAATGAGGGTTGAAAATAAATTATAATGAATTTTGACTTATTATATTGATAACATTCTGTACTTTTATAATTCAATTATTGATTGATTTTTGTTTTGCCTATAATTATTTTTTGTTTGTTCCAAATCCATTTTTGAAACATTTTTACTATCATAGAAACTATATATAGATAATCAAGGAATAAAAGCCACAATGGACACAAAATCAAATTTCTTGGGTACAGCATAAACCATTACTACAAACTTTCATTTGCAGAAAGTTTATGACTTCCAAAATTCCAAGAAAGAAATCCGTTTCAGACATTAGGGAACATTTTTGGTTCCATGTCTGTCTGTCGCTCAATTTAACGAACCAAAAATACTAGTCCAATTTCAATGAAATTTGGGTGGTAGGTCATGAGTTGCACGTTGTTGGTTCCATATAAGTTTCAACCTTCTGCGCCTATTTGTATCTCTTCTACATGCGCACAAACATACATTTATTAACACAAAATTTCTGTATAAGTAGGTACTCATCAGCTTTTTATGAACTTTGGATGTTTTGTCAAAAGAAGCCCAAAGATAGCCAGATTAATACAACAGTCTGCGCTTAATTTTGCTAAATTGATACTTGAATTTATATAAAAAATAATAAACATTTTTTAACAGTTTTAAAAAGGGGGGGGGGGGATGAAATAAATTTGATACCAATATGATGTAAAATGTTAAAATGTTTAAAGTCTACGTAGTAATCATAGTGGATAGGACGTGACATAAGACGTAGTAGACATAGGACATAGTAGACATAAGACATAGTAGACATAGGACGAGAGGAAGCTATATATGCCACACAAATTGGCAGACTGTTTTTGTTGTAACTTAAAATTGCAACATTTTCACAATAATATTGCTTTCATTAAGTTATGACGTTAACATAATAAAACAGTCATTAATGTGTTTTATTTCTGTAATCTAAAAAAAAGGTATTTAAAGTTTTATCTGTTTTTGTGTCACTTGTCTGGAGAGTTGTAAATACAATTCTAGAGTTTAAATTCTTTGATATTTACTCTTTCTTAATCTTATTTAACTAGTTTTGTTATCTTTACTAAAGTTAATCTTGAGGATAGTCTGGAGTCTGCGGGAGGTCTATTTATTATTATTATCGAGATCTAACAATAAGAAACACATTTATATTGAAATTTAAAGAAATAACCAATTGGTAAAAATATATAACATTGATAATTACTACTTTTCCATGAGTTTTCGAAACCATTTTGAAAACTGTTTTGGTTTAAAAGCAAAGTGTTTCCATGAGGAGTTTCCAAAACAGTTTTCACAACATTTTTTAAAACTATAAACTCCCCTAGTTATAGTTAAGTCAAGTTATTAAACCAACTGTGCATGTCTCCAATTTGTTTTCAATTTAATAATACCCATGTCTATCTTTTTTTGCAAAAGAGTTTCAATACAAAACCAAAAATTTTCTGTTGTGACCTTGAACTTAAAACGTTTTGAAATTACAGTTTCCATGGGGTTTTGAATGCCAAAACCGTTTTCAAGACGGTTTTGAAAACTTATGGAAATGTACTTATTGTATGTAATATGTATTTATTTTACAGGGTCCGTGTCTCTCTGTTATTCCGTCGGTCACTGTCTTTATCTCAATTATTGCGAACCAACATATGTTACAAAACACTCGTCCAATTTTAAGGAAATTTGGATGGCAGGTCATAATTATCCCATTGGTGGTCCCATGTAAGCTTCAACCTTCTACGCCCATTTGTATCTCTTTCACATGCGCACAAACATAAATTTATTTACACCAATATCTTAAAAAAATACTTTCCTATTTGAAATTTGGATGGTTTGTCGAAAGTAGCCCACAGGTAGCCCCAGATTAATTTCAACCGTCTACGCTCTTTAAATGTTACTAAATTAATTTGTACTTTGATTCATGTAAAAAATCTAAACAATTTTGACATATTATATAAACGGGGGAAACAATTAAATAAATTAGACAATAATGTAAAAAACATAATATCAATAAATTACGTGATAGGATGCGAGGAAGCTATATGCCACACATTTTAATAGGCAGTCTATTTTGACCTTTGTTTAGTTAATAAACATCGATCGATGTTAATACACTATAGCTAATACACATTTATTTAATACATTATGTATGTTTAGTTAATACACTTATTATTAATACACTATGTTTACTCTCCCTCTGATTGTTAAACAGGAGAGATTTAAGTATTTAATAATTTTCAATTTTTTAAACGAAGAGTGACAAATTTCATGAAAATAAAATGCAATAAAACCATTTTACTGAATGGCTCATATGGCTGAATATTAAAAAATAAGAATTTTATTAAATTTAATGTTTCATTGTTATTTTAATGCTATGAAAATATTAAATGCCCTATTGCAAATATGTTTAAGTAATTGGAATACATTTTTAGTTAATTTGTAGCCTGAAGATGCCCAAGGTGTTAGACAAAAATATAGCTAGAATTTAGGAGTAAAAGAAGATGGAAATATCTTAAATTATTTATCAACCAAACCAAATAAAACCACGAAGAGACACCCTTTTTAAAATAACAATTTTAAACAAATTTATAAGAAAACATATTTATAAGTGTTTTTATTTAAATACCCTTTTTTAAAGTTATTATTTGTTGAACGGCATAATTGTTTACTGCAAGGGACTATTACGGAGAATACCGAAATCTATTAAAATACCTTTCAAGGATTTCAAAAAAAATATCTATAAGGATTTTAGAATGTCACCAGCAGATATTTCTCTTTTGTGGTACAATTTGTTTTTCATCCCATTAACTCTTATTACTAAACAACACACTGATTAGTTTGTCCATCTTCATAATACATTAATATTGTTTTTACTATTTTCTTTAAGTCAAAAATACAGTAAGTGGCTCTATCATTGAAGCGAGCGTATTGCAATAAAAGACTGACTATTGAAATTTGTTAATCATGATCAATGTCATAGTTGAAGATAAGTGGAAGAGGGTAGTGAGGGGTAGAGTGGGGGTACTCGGTACAAAGCTTTACTTCCTAAACAAACCTACACCCAACACGACTATAAGAATCTTAACCACCCGTAATAGCTTTTAAACTAATATTATAAATGTATCACTTCATTACTCAAATACTACTGCTTGTATCAAGTTGAAATTTTACATACTTGTTTCAATTGTACTTTAGACGACGTACATGAAGTTTTATTAAAATCGTTACGTAAGAACGTAAGATATCGGTAAAAAGGTTGTTTTCTCTATTTTAAACGTTTAGGTCCGCTTTAATAGTTTTAGCGATCTTTATTAATTCATAGCAGTGTCGTTGTTGGTTTTACTAAAAAATCTTATTTGTAAAAAATGTTCGTCTCATCGAATAGGTAATAATATCATTTTTTCCTGTCCTGAAATTCCAATTTTAAAATTAAAGCTCACGTTTACGCGAGCATTGCGCGCGAACTCTTGGACAGATCACGCTGTCCAACGAACTTAGCCTGAGTATTAGTAAAAGAAATATGTATACCAAATTTCAACTAAATCAGTCAAGTTTTACTCAAGTTATCGTCGGACACGTAAACGTTACACACAGACAGGCAGACCGACAGACAGACAGACAGACAGACAGATAGACAGACAGACAGACAGACAAGATGCATATTTCGTTGAATGTAAGAAGCTCGCTTAAGCTCGCTTCAATTACTACAAATGGATCATTAGATGAGCATCAGAATGGACTACAAGCATGACAAATAAAAAATATAGACTGCGAATTGGTGTGGCACATAGCTTACTCGCATCCTATCACGTACTCTATTGATTTTATACTTTTAAAAGCCATTATTGTCTCATTTGTATAATTTTTTCCCTCATTTTTTTAATATGTCAAAATTGTTTAGATTTTCTACATAAATTAAAGTATGTACCAATTTAGCAAAAATTAAAGAGTACAGACGGTTCAAATTAAGCTGTGGCTATCTGCGGCCTACTTTCGATAAACTATAAAAGTTTCATACAAATCAGATAAGTACTTTTGAAGCTATAGGTGTGCATATGTTCTGAAGAACGAAAATATTTTATATCTCCGATTTCAAAAATTCCGAGACAGAAATCCGTTTCAGACATCAGGGAACATTTTTGGTCTCGTGTCTGTCTGTCGGTCTGCCGCTCAAATTTGTGAACAACCATATCTTAAAAACTATTTGTCCGATTTTTATGAAATTTAGTTAGTAGGTAATACTTAGCACATTGTTGGTCCCATATCAATTTCAACCTTCTGCGCTTATTTGATTATCTTCCACATGCTCACAAACATACATTTATTTACACCTATATCTTTAAAAGTAATCAACTGATTTTTATGAAATTTGGATGGCTTGTCGAAAATAGCCGGCAGATAGCACCCGCCTATTTTCAACCATCTGCGCACTTTAAATCGTTCTAAATTATTATGTCAACATGCTATAATACCGCATGGATAACTGACTCACTGACTGAAATTAATGTTTACCCATTTCCAGAAGAGCTAGAGACTTGCGGTCTTCGCCGTTCAACGCGCAACGTCCATATTGTGAACCAAAATAACTATTAAACGTGCCCTTTTCCCCCTCCTTCCCCCCTTAAAAAAATAAAAAAGGCCGACATGATTTTTAAGTTGTTTTTGGGGCTTATTACGGTTAAACGGTATGTCGTATTGGAAAACGGATAGATCCAGCGGTAACTGATTTTAAAAGATCTACAACTTTGGTCTTATGCCTTTTTGCCGTATCGTCATCAGCTGTGCCTTAGATAATGATAATTTTGGTTTTTTTTTTTTTTTTCCATTTTTGTTTTAAAGTTATAGTTTCTATAATAGTTGACCGATTTTATTTCTGATTGAGGCGCTTCAATCCCACACTAATGCTCTTTAAATTAATTATATTTTATTTCATTAATTTATCCTATTTGCCTATATCCTATTGCCGTGTATTTATGTGGTTTTTCCTGACGGAAATTTCTTCTGTACCCTAGGGTTAAAACATGTTTGTTTTTTTTTAAAACAAATAACAATTATTATAAATTAAAATAGAGACAATTTATTTCTTTATTTATTATTAATAACAATACAATTTTTTTATGACATTTCAAAATATATAAGACGATTTGTTAAGGTGTTGATAAGTTTAATCAGGGTGTGATAGTAAGATGAGTTAATCCATGATATTAAGAGACGTTTCGACCCTTCTCAAGTCTCAATTCAACGTCAGTCTGTTTATTAATATGGGGTCTTAATTAAGTGGAAATTAAAATCCAAGTCCAAACCAAATCCTAAAAAAATTATAATTAGCTTTTTTTAGGATTTATGTTAATATCAAAAGTTATTATATATATTTTTTATATAAAGTTCTGGTCCATGTTCAAGTTAATGTTTGTGTCCAAAAAAAATTTTTTTTTTCTATATGACTGTATACATTTTTTAATTAAATTCTTTTAATAATGTTTTAAACTTTTTACTTTTCCTTACCTAATCCCGAAACCGAGATTTTAAAGAAATGCCTTCATACTAGGTAAGCCGAGAGGGCTGAGAGTTGATGGTAACCTCCTGTACTTTCCTAACTCCCTGTCACACGTATAAATCTTTTCGACTTTCTTCGGCCCTATGACGTGCGGTGGAGGGAGGCCAAACAGCTGGAGACTGGATTACACACCTCCTATAGCTTTTTAACTCCCTGTTATACTTTTCTGAGTTTTTAAGCTAAAAGTAACGTAACGCTTTTTGAGTATGTTTCACAGCCTAAACATGAAAATGTCAAAAAATTCGTTTTGGATGTTTGCAATACGATTTGAGTGGTTTTTAGCTGAATATCTCTCTGTTTGTGTGTGCGTCTATCTGTCTGTCCTGCATAACTCCCACAGTTTTCAAGATAGAGAGTTGAAACTTGGTACAAAAATCAATCTTTACATGTAGTTGTGCTGTCCGAAAAATTATAAATTAAGATAAACAGCGAACATTAATTTAAAAAAATCGAAAATATTTCTAATTGCGCTGAACTTTTCACTAATTATACATATTTTTCAACATTTTGGAAACATTTTCACTGAATTTCATTACAACCACATTGGAAGGAAAATTTCAGGATTAGACAAACTAAAATACTTTTAAATTTTTCTTACTTCTAAAGATTTTATAAACATAAAATATTTATTTATGTTTTGTTGGGTGTTGAACAGCTGAGGTTATAAACACCCTTAACTTACATCATTTTTTTTATTTTCAAGATGCTTCTTGTTGAACATGCATTATTATTTTGAGTTTATAGCTCCGTCACTACGTCAATTTGTTGGAGATATGCGAAAAGGTTTTGAACAGCTGTTTCGTCTTCGAGTTTGTGCAATGGTGGTAGATATTGAGTGTTGTTGTCGGAGTGCATCGAGTCGTGGGCAGTCGCAAAGTAGATGGAGAACTGTTAACTGTTGTCCGCAGAGATTACAAGATGGAGGTTCGTGTTTGGTAATAAGGTGGAGATGTGTCAGTCGTGTATGTCCAATTCGTAGTCTTGTCAATATGGTCTCTTCGAATCTGTTAAGTCTGCAGCTTTTCTTCCAAGTATTGATGAGGGGTTTAACAAATTTCAATTTTGTGTTAAGGCGGCTGTTCCACGTGTCCTGCCATCGTTGGCGAAGAGCTGACTGCACATGAATGTTTAGATCCTTAGCTGAAACATCTGAAGTGACCTTCAATCCATCCGTGACAGCTAAAATATTTAAAATATTTAAATATGTATTTAAATAAAATAAAATATTTAAATGGAAGATTTTGTAAACCTAAAAATATTTAAGTCCTTAAATTTTTATTTTATTTGATTAAAATCTAATACTTATTACCCTCTTTGAAACATACAGGTAGTCTTTGTTGTGAAAAGTATGTAGTTTCAATGGTAAAAGTACGTCATATTCTATACTTCAGGGTAATGAAAATTGTTCATTCTCGTAGCAAGTGAAACTAAAGACAAAGAACTAGGGTGAATAGACGACAAAATTTAATCTTTGATAAGACAGTTATTACCATACAAGGCTGCTGGAGACATGAATTAAGAGGAAGCAGAGTGTGATAAGAGAGACGGGATTATAAGGGATATATTATGCAATAAGTAACGACTGAGAGAACCCGCGGGTCTCCAAGCAGTTGTCAGGTCGCTAAACTCAAGTACTGATACTTAAAACTCAAGTATGGGCTTTACCCTACTTCACTTCAAGAGAAAAGAAAAAAACCCAACTTCTAAATTCCCAATACAAACAAAGTTTATACATTTCCATGTCACAAATTATAACATTGAAACAGGTTAAAAAAAACTGTAGGAAACAGTCATAGCAAACCATTTTCTAACACTCAGACCACTTAACACTCTCATCACTTACCATCACTCAGATCCAGACCACTCACCATCACACAGACCACTTTCAAATCCATTTCCTTCAAAAACATAGATCCACAAATACAATAACTCACTAATGTTATACTCACAAATTAAAATAGCCACATGTCAGGCCACCGAAGATGTCTCTAGCTCATGTTCTAGGATTGTAAGTTTTGACATTTTCATGACTTGGCTATGGCACATAACCTCGAAAAGCGTTACCAAAAACTAGCGTTACACGAGTAGGGAAGATATAGGAACAGGGAGTTAGGAAGATATAGGAGGTGTTCAATCGAGTCTGCTCGCTCTCAGTAGTATAGTGTCTCCCACTACCACGCTTGGTAGGGCCTACCCACCCCTGCCCTCCTGATCGGCTACCTACCACGTTTCACTTTCTTCGCTTCTCTCTACCACTCCAGTAGTCGCACACGAGCCCCAGCACCCCCCCCCCCCCTTAACTACAACTTCTGTTCTACTGCTCCGATTTGCATCGGACAAACGCCATAACCCTTAGAATTTTATTCCTAATAAACTTAAATACATAAAATTTATTTTTTACATTATTATTTTTTATTTCTGTTAAACTATAATTCTTTTTGCATTTATTATAAAAATATGGGCGAAGAAGCTAAAAGATTACTTCATAATAAACTGGAAAAGAAGAAAAGTACTTTCTTTCTTCGTGTACTACATATTATGTTCGATTTAATTCCTAATTTACAAAAGTGAGAATCTGCATGCTCGAATTTTTTGACATCTTCATGTCTTTACTTTGGCACATAAACTCGAAAAGCTTTACCAAAAAATGACATCAAAAAGCGTTACATGAAAATCTCTCACTGTCTTGCAGACTTGTATGCAAGCAATTTCTTCATTTAATTTCATGCATTTCCAAGAGATATAAGTAAATCGAGTGTAATAAGTAAAGTAGTTTGAGTGGTAAAAAAACGAGATTAAAAGCAAACCTAAAGTAAAAATTGACTGCAAATTGATGTGGCACATAGCTTCCTCGCACCATATCCAAGTACTTTATTAATTTTATGCTTTAACAAACCATTATTGTCTAATTTGTTTAATTGTTTCTCCCCTCCCGTTTTTTTAATCTCACAAAATTATTTTGAATTTTTATATGAATTAAAGTATCAATTTAACAAAAGTTAAAGAGCGCAGACGGTTCAAATTAATGAAGGGCTATTCGCGGTTTACATTCGATAGACTATAAAAGTTTTACACAAATAATATAAGTACTTATGATGCTATAGGTGTAAATATATGTATGTTTCTGTGCATGTGGATGAGAAACAAATTAGCGCAGAAGGTTGAAACTTATATGGGACCAACAATAGGCTGATCATGATCTACCATCCAAAGTTCATTAAAATCGGACGTGTAGTTTTTAAGATATGTTGGTTCGCAAGAATAGAGCGACTGACAGACCGACAGATAGATCTACAGACAGACACGGAACAAAAAAATGTTCCCTGATGTCTAAAACGGTTTTCTGTCTTGGAATTATTGAAATCGGAGACCTAAAAAAAATTTTGGTTCTTTAGAACGATCACATACCTTCAGTTACCTTCGGTAAGTTCGGAAGCAATATATGAAGGATAGAACATACTCGGCAGGTTTAACTGGAAAGGATGTTATGCTGAAAGTGTAAAATGAACGTTCCGAAAGAGACTAGGAGGCACGTTCAACCTCTTGCAACAGACCTAGCAGAACCAATATAAACATATCTATCAACAACAATGTTTGGCAAGTAGCTGGAATTCTGTATAAACTGTACTATCATACTACAAGCTCAGAACACGTTCCATTGATTTTCTATTTTCAGTTAAGTGTTTGCACAATGATAGCAAGAAAAATAAAACAGCATTTTCACCTAAATTTAAATCTTATACGTTTAAAGAACTTTAAAAAAATCCTATCTTTATATACTTAACTTTATAAAGTTATTAACAAAGAAGAGGATCCAATAAATTCAATAATACTAGTATCTACAAATAACATTTTTGAGCTTACCACCAAAGATAACAGACGCTAAGTGATCGTTCTGAAGAACGAAAATGTTTAATGTGTCTGATTACAAAAATTCCAAGATATAAATCCATTTCAGACATCAGGAAATATTTTTGGGTCCGTGTTTTCTGTTGGTCTATAGGTCTATCGGTAGTTCAATTTTTGCGAACCAACATATCTTACATGCTACTCGTCTAATTTTAATAAGATACGGATGGTAAGTCATAATTCACCCATTTTAAGTCCCAAATATGTTTCAACCTTCTTCGTCCATTTGTTTCTTTCCACATGCACACAAGTTGGACCTATAAAATGGCATGTTTCTAATACAAATAATAATATACTATTAAATTATACATTATTTTAGATAATAATCCTATTATTTAAAAGTATTTTGACGAGATGATATGTTTCAACCTGGGGCCAAAAATCCTTTCTGATTTTAGTCCCTCAAGTATATTTTCTGGATGGGGAATTTTTCTTGGCGTTGAGCGGTATTGATTACAGCTGGAGGACCAAAAGCTGACGTGATTGGAAAATAATTTTGATAAAAATAAAAAGAGGAGACGTAAATTTTCAATAAATGATATATATATATATATATATATATATATATATATATATATATATATATATATATATATATATATATATATATAAGCATTTGATCAGAATCTGCAGATAAACCTTTCCCACTCTCTCAGTAACAGTTCCTTTTAGTTTAATTTCTGATAAGGTAATTAAGTCTAAAAAAAAGTCAAGAAAATTTTTAATAATTACTTTTTTCTCTTTTAAAGTAAATTGTGAAATTATTGACGGTAAATTGGAAAGACGATGGAGTTTGAAGTTAAGACACTTCAAAAAAAATAAAAATAAAAAGAACAGAGTCGGAAGATTGAGACGGAGGAGCTTCATGTAGATTAATTAGATCCCGGACCAAAGTAAGCTGAGGAAAAGGGAAGGTGGGGATCCATGATTGAAGAGCAGGGATTAATCCCTTGGCCGACAAGGCTTCTACTAAATCCCTAACTAGAAATGACTTGGGTAAAAATAAAAATTTAATCCACACTCAAAATAATTCGGCTTAAGTAAAACTCATTTCCACCAAAAACTGTTTCAGAATTTAAAAGGAGTTCAACTCTATTTTAAACTTTTCAAAGCCGGACGAGAACACTTGTTTACGAATTCATTTTATAACGTCGAAAACATTATCCAAAATTTTACACGTATTCAGATATTACAGATGTGTATACATATATAAACAAACACCACACAACTCCGTTATTACTTTTTTTTAATACAATAAATCACTATATTAATTTGTCAGTACACTTTTACTTTTTCAAGGTAATAAAATATATAAAGAATTTAGTAAATTTTTGTGATAACGAGAGTTTAAATTGGACAAACAAGATGGTGTTTAAATATATAATGCAGTATGGGATTAGTAAAAGCAAAGGTGGAATTTGATTCGTAGGCTTCCACGAGTCGACACGTGGGGTTGAAATCCTAAGTTTTGCTTCCCGGGAGTTAAGAGATCACATTATTAATTTATTAGTACCCATTTGGGTTTTTCATGTAATAAAATATATCAGGGATTTAGTAAATCATATAAGCCGAGCACGTTCCAGAAAACCTGTATAAATAAACCGTGCTTCAAGCCCCAGTAAATTCAGGTACAATCTAAGGTTCCAGAAAACATCTGTAAATTCACCGTGCTTCTCTCCAGTCGTCAAAATACCTTGTTGTTGCGTCAAGTAAACATCACGATGTACCACACCTATGAAGCGACACCACTATGAATTAATAAAGCTCGTTAAAACTATTAAAGCGGACCTAAACGTTTAAAATAGTGAAAACAACGTTTTTACTGATATCTTACGTTCTAACGTAACAATTTATAAAAAAAAAAACTTCATATACATCGTCTAAAGTACAATTGAAACAAGAATGTAAAGATTTAACTCGATAGAAGCAGAAGTTTTTGAGTTCTGAAGTGATACATTTATAATAATTGTTTAAAAGCTATTGCACCGGTTAAGATTCTTATAGTCTTGTAGTGTATAGGTTTATTTAGGAAGTAAAGCTTTGTATCGAGTACCCCCACTCTACTCCACACTACCCTCTTCCACTTATCTTCAACTATGACATGCATCATGATTAATAAATTTCAATATTCAGTATTTCATTGCAATACGCTCGCTTCAATGATAGAGCCACGCGATGCCTAGTATATATAATATTTATTGAATAACGCTCGTTTCAATGATAGAGCAACGCGATGCCTAGTTTTTTTAAAAAAAAAAAAATAATTAAAGCGAGCTTCTTACATTCAAAAAAATATATATGCATCCTGTCTGTCTGTGTGTAACGTTTACGTGTTCGACGATAACTTGAGTAAAAGTTGAACGATTTGGTTGAAATTTAGTATTCGTGTTCCTTTCACTAATGTTCAGGCTAAGTTCGTTGGACAGCGTGATCCGTCAAAGAGTACGAGCTCGCGTAAACGAGAGGTTCAAATTTTAAATTGGAATTTCAGGACGGGAAAAAGATTCTGTCATCACCTATTCGATGAGACGAACATTTTTTAGTAAAATCAACAGCGACACCGTTATGAATTAATTAAAGTACATTAAGCATCTAGTGCGGAAAGTAGCATTTTGCATACGAGTGAGGAGTTTGCACCCGAGCGACACCGAGAGTATTTAAACCACACGAGCAAAACAAAATGCCGTTTTCGCACGAGGTGCGTACCGTTACTTTATCTACGTTTGTTAGATTTTAATAATAAATAAATAAATGAAAAAACTTCCTGTATGTAAGATCGTATTTCTTTTTTGATAAAGATGACATTAATCCATTATTTGTATTTTGTGCCGAATTAATTATTTCGGGAGGCGTATTATTCTCCTCATATTCGTCATAATCATTTTAATCACTCATTGTTTTTCACTAAAAACTCTATATAAACTAGTTTATATAGAGAAAAGAAAATAGTTTTGTTAAATGTAAACAAACTCTCTAATTGTGCGTAAAGGTGAAACATTCTTCTTTTTTACCGCCCTAGGGCGAAAAAAAGAGGAATTCTTCAGAATTATGAGACGAGCATGCGCAATGAATACAAGTACTTAAAGAATCACTTTATACAGATCTAAACAGAGATACAATGTTTAAGTTTCGTAATAATCGTAGATAAAGATCATTAAAACTATTAAAGAGGACCTAACGCGGTATCTTACGTTCTAAAGTAACGATTTTAATAAAACTTCATATAGATCGACTAAAGTACAATTGAAACAGTCATGTAAAGTTTCAACTTGATACAAGCGGAAGTTTTGTGTAGTGAAGTGATACATTTTATAATAGTTGAAAAGCAGATGGCGTTTAAAATAGAATAGTAAGAATGCAGGGGGCTCCCTTACTACTACACTCTACTACCATCCTACTCTTTAACTATCAACTCATGATTATCTATATTGCTATACGCTCGCTTTAATGATAGAGCTACGCGATGCCTAGTGTATAAGTTTAATTTTAGCTTCAAATTGACAACCTAACAAGGTTATTTTTTGCAAAACTACTCTTTTCGCAAAACTGCATCGTTTCGTCGCGTCCGACTCATCAGGGGCCCGACGATGCCCACCCAACTCTGGACCTATACTAAATCAAGAAGATCAGATATAGGGCTTTACCAGAGACGAGCGTGCTCTCACACCGCCATTCTTGCTTGGCTGGCAAAACAAATCAGCAATGTAATACCGTGTTTTTGCACACTGCAATAAGGTACACAATTTGTGTTAGTGCGTCTCTGGTAAAGCCCTATATCTGATCTTCTTGATTTAGTATAGGTCCAGAGTTGGGTGGGCATCGTCGGGCCCCTGATGAGTCGGACGCGACGAAACGATGCAGGACATGGCGTAATGCCGAGCCAACAGCTTTGTGACGTATAGTCTAATGTTGGAACAGTTCCTATGTGTCACACTTGCGTGGCACATCCCTTGGTGTCTCTCACTAACACAAATTGTGTACCTTATTGCAGTGTGCAAAAACACGGTATTACATTGCTGATATATATACATATATATACATATATATACATATATACATATATATATATATATATATATATATATATATATATATATATATATATATATATATATATATATATATATATATATATATATACATATATATATATATATATATATATATATATATATATATATATATATATATATATATATATATATATATATATATATATATACATACATATTGGTAATCGTAATTATAAGATGAATTAATATATATTTTACAATGTAAATTATGGTGAAGTTATAAGTGGCGTCGATGACACTTAAAAGAGCTAGTGTCAAAAATAATTTTTTAAAAAGTTTGTGTTTTAAATTAATAAACACAATATTGAACAAATATTGAATGTTATATCACAACTAAACAATACTATTACAATCCTTCTTACAAATTATCTTTTGCAGATGACTTCAGTTTAAAAATGAATATTCAGTATATTTGGAAAAATTAAATTTACAGTAAGCATCAACTTGAATTCATTTTTATTTTTAATAAAAACGCCTACATAATGAGGTGGGCGTATAAGAGCTCAGTTAAAAATAAAATGAAAATATATTATTTTAGAAGAATAAATTTGCTTTTTTGTTCACATTTACATAAATGAAAGTCGCCAGTAGGCGAGTCAAGTAGAGTAAGCTTTAAAGAATCAAAAGTCTCATCTTTTGTTACTTCATAATTATTTTAATAATTTATTCTCAATTAATTTATTTATCTTACATTTTAAAAATAGACAGGGTGTTCCTAAATATAACGTATTTAAGGAATGGGGAAATTCTTTAGCTTATTTCATGACTAAATATAAATATAAACATGTTAAAATTACAAGTTTTTTAGTTATTCTTTATAGCTCCTGCCGTTTTTGAGATATTTAGCTTAATTTTGGAATACAGGTTATTTCATGACTAAATATAAATATAAACATGTTAAAATTACAAGTTTTTTAGTTTTTCTTTATAGCTCCGGCCGTGTTTGAGATATTTAGCTTAATTTTGGAATACAGGTTATTTCATGACTAAATATAAATATAAACATGTTAAAATTACAAATTTTTCAGTTTTTCTTGATAGCTCCAGCCGTTTTAGAGATTGTTAGCTTAATTTTGGAATATAGGTTAGGCTTCAACATAAACCAGAACAAAAGGTCATCTCAATTTTCTTGTTTCACTTTTAATGTTTTTTTTTTTACTGTCGTTTGACAGTAAGTGATTAAGTTCACTGTGTTTTATTGAGCAAATATATAAATATATACAGGGTGGTCCAAAAGTCTCCCCCCCCCCCCGTCTTAACTTAACTTATAAACGGTTCGAGATAAATTAATGAAACTTGGGGGATCCGTTACCATGTAAAGGGAAATTTGTTTTCATGTAATCGCGCACTAGGGGCAACCATCTTCTTTGCCCCTAGGCTACTTAACTTTATAATTTCAAATTGAAGTGTATATTTTTGATACCAGAGATGGATTTTACGGTGAAAAATAAGAAAATTTTACTTCAAACTTTATTTTATCTCCAATATTTGGCTCCCTAAAGAGGGCAAAACTATAGAAATGGTAGATTTCAGCGCACTTGTAAAAGAAAAAGAAAAAAATTATTTGGTAAAGATCCCCAAAGTTTCATTAATTTATCTCAAACCGTTTAGATTTTACAGCGATATAAGTGTTATTTTTTTACTATTTTCGGAAGGATTATTTTTCTATCTGGGCAAAATATTGGAGATAGAAAAAAGTTACAAATAAAATTTTATTATTTTACACCGTAGAATTCAAATTTGCTATCAAAAATCATTTTGATATTTTGAAGTTAGGAGCCCTTGGGGCAAAATGGTCGGTTGACCTTAGTGCGCTATTGCATGAAAACAAACTTCCCTTTACATGGTACGATTCCCCAAGTTTCATTAATTGATCCCAAACACAAAAAGTTAAGGGGGGGGGGGGAGACTTTTGGACCAACCTGTATTTATATAGTCTCGTGTCTGTCTGTCCATCCGTCAATATTTTAGGCGACTGAAAAATATTTTTATAACATTTGGATATTAATATTATTCTATTATATTTTGTTATACACTTTCCATATTTATTATTATTATTTAATTACCTTACTCAAACAAATAATAAGATTATGTTTTTAAACTAACATTTGTCTTAGAGAGTAAGTAACTTAATTAAAAATGTTTTCAAAACATAATTATGTGGGATTAAAGAGGAAGCACGCTTAAATTCAATTTTAATTTATGTAGTTAAATTTGATAAAATTATTAAAAGAGAAAAGCCAATTTAATACAACTAAGAGAGTGAATAAGAGTATAAAATTAAAGGTAAAATATTCAAAAATAAAATGCAAACCATAAATAAAATGGGACAAAAATGATTTTATGAATGAAGAGATATTTTATTTCCATTAAAAAACAAGTAAAAACAAAATATATTGATTATGCCAATTTAATTTCAATTTATTCATTTCATATATAGAATATCTGGAGTAGACTATTTCTGGTTAAAGCTATTCAACCGAGAAAAAAGTATCCGGTTTTTATTAACAATTAATAACACGTGTCGAAGAATGAAACCCTTAAACAATTCAATTACAGAACAGAAATATGTTGCCAATTAAAAATAAAACCATGTTAAGGTAAAAATCAAAAAAAAAAAAAAAAATAGATAGAAATTCTTATCACGGTTTTTTGTGATAAATGAATAAAGGAAAAAATAGATTCTAGATAGCATACTATCAGAGAACGGATATGAAACCAACAGACTATGAATCAAAGGTACAAATAGATTTCCAATAATCCAGTATTGCTTTACAAATCGATAACAGGTCTTTTGAATTTATTTCTAACAATTAAACATGCCAAAAATATTATATCTAAAGAGATATTACAGAACATGCTTGAATTGGAAGCTTCGTAAAACATATCACTAATTCCATTTTCATACAATGAGCTTCTGAAATCTCATTTATTTTGTTATATTTAGATATATACGCTCATATCTCGAGTTAACTCCTACATAAACAGAAGAATAAAACTCCCTAATACTGCTTATAAAATAAGTCTGTGGCCACACTAAGAGTTTCTGTCACTACGACAGAATCGATAATGTTAAACCATTTAAATCTCATTAGATTTAATAATTTAACATTTTCGCCACACTTAGTGCTGAGTGACAGAAAAAAACGCAGAAGAGTGTTCTTGTCTCTGCGATAGTAACGCTTGTCGTATAATCTTAGTAAATCCATTCTCTTTTTCTACAACTTAATCTATTTTACTAATCTTTTTACTTTTTCTCACTACCTATAGTAGGAAAAGTACTGTTTTCACCAGTAAAAATTATTAACAGTAAAATTTACTCACATTCGCCAATAAAAAGCAGCAATAAAGAACGACGAGCTTACCTGAAAAAAAAGAAAATACCATTAAAATTTTATACAAATTAAAGTTAATACTTACAGATAACAATTTTTTAAAACATCTGTTTATTTATATACATAGATATCGGTAATTATGATTGTGGGAGTTAGAATTTACAACATAAATACACTTTGGGAATCACAGAGATCTATTTTGGAGAAGGGATGAACATTAAATACAGTAATAAAAATAAAATGGGATTATTTTAAAATATGTGAATAATGACAAAATTTTAAATGGATGATTTTTTCCTACAAGTACTAATTCAAACGATGATAAATTCTACAGGATAAAGAACGAAATTTCAAAATTATAGGGAACATTTAAAGAGATATCCATTAATCACAAAAAAAGAGTTGGTGGAATTTTTTCTCACTTAGCGTTTGAGGCAGCCTGCTGGTGATTGATAGTCAATCAGTATCTAAGAGTGAAGTCGTCTAAAGACGGAGAGAGACATTTAGTGACAAGTTTCTTCTGCTAGAACGTCTTAACAGTGTTCTACCCAACTCCTCGCCAAACATTACTCTAAACTTCTGTGAATTTGTCGTTAATGCTTAAGCTAACACCAGATGCAATCCCTTCAGTAGGGATTTCTCTCAAAAAGATTTATTTAGCTGGAATTTCTTTTCTCTCTCAATTTATCAAACACATTATATCTATATATATATATATATATATATCTATATATATATATATATATATATATATATATATATATATATATATATATATATATATATATATATATATATATATATATATATATATATATATATATATATATATATATATATATACACTGCAATAGGCTACACAATTTGTGAGAGACACCAAGGGATGTGCCACGCAAGCGTGACACGTAGGAACTGTTCCAACATCAGACATTGAGTCATTAAGATGTTGGCTCGGCATTACGCTATGTCCTGCATCGTTTCGTCCCGTCCGACTCATCAGGGGCCCGACGATGCCCACCCAACTCTGGACCTATACCAGATCCAGAAGATCAGATATAGGGCTTCCTCCGTTCACTTCGTCCTTACGTTCACTAGTGTTAAGGCGGAGATACACATGCCATCAAATTGGGCAAGTAGCTTGCATGCCAAAAAAAGGATATTTGCCAGTAACTGGAATGCTAAGGATTTTTATTAAGGTTTTATCGGCTTGTTTGCCAGCTACTGGCATACCATTTAACATATCCACGTGCAAGTAGCTGGTATGGTTTTGTTCAAGCTACAGGCATGTGTATCTTCGCCTTTATAAATAATAAAAGAAAAATCAAGTCCGAATTAATTAATTCAATTACATAAATAGGATAGAGAGAGAAAAAAAAATCTTTTTGTCGGCATTGAAAATTAACTCAAGAGTAATTGAGGTGAAACAGATCAGCCAAGGAGAAAAACAGTGAATCTGGTCGTCAGAGAATATTAATACTGAATTACCAAACCACAACTTCAGACAAGGTTATGTCAGTGTAACCTCAAAATAAAAAGAGAATCAAGAAGCTAACCACAAAGTTACCATTTAAACAGATACAAGAAACTGCTTAAGGACAAAAAATAAATAAATATCAATGTTAAGGAAATTAATGAAGAAAATATAGACGGTTTGGGCCAATCAAAAGTTATATATCTATAATAATCTATACCTATATTCTATATCAATACTAATATTTTAAAGAGGTAAAATTGTTTATCTACGATTGATATACGAAATATAAACATTGTATCTCTGTTTAGATGCGTAGAAAGTGATTCTTTACGTACTTTGTATTCATTGCGCATGCGCGTCTCATAGTTCTGAAGAATTCCTCTTCTTTACAACCCTAGGGCGGTAAAGAAGAGGAATTCTTCAGCTTTACGCACGATTAGCGAGTTTGTTTACATTTAACAAAACTAATTTGCTGTTCTGTTATTAAAGTAACTGTTTATATCGAGTTTTTAGTGAAAAACAATGAATGAATCAAGTGGCTTTGACGAAAATGTAGAGAATAATACTCCTCCAGAAATAATTAATTTGGCAAAAAATACAACTCAAGATTAATGCCATCTTTATCAAGAGAAGAGATACGAACTTACATACAGCAAGTTTATTTTTTTCTGTATTTATTCATTAAATCTAACAACCGTAGATAAAGTATACGGTACGCAACTCGTGGAAAAACGGCATTTTGCATTGATCGTGTGGTTTTACTACCCTCGCTGTCGCTCGGGTGCAAACTCCACACTCGCATGCAAAATGCTACTTTCCACACTCCATACTACGAGTCCACTTTCCATACTATTATCTACAATTGATACAAAATATAAATAATGTATCTCCGTTTAGATGCGTAGAAAGTGATTCTTTACGTACTTGTATTCATTGCGCATGCGCGTTTCATAATTCCTCTTTTTTCCGCCTTAGTGCGGTAAAAAAAGAAGGATTCTTCACCTTAACGCATGATTAGCAATTTTGTTTACATTTAACAAAACTACTTTGCTGTTTGTTTAATTGAATTAACTGTTTATATCGAGTTTTTAGTGAAAAACAATGATTGATTTATGTCATTATGACGAAAATGAGGAGAATAATACGCCTCCCGACATAATTAATTCTGCACAAAATACAACTAATGAATTAATGACATCTTTATCAAAAGAGAAATACGAACTTACATACAGGAAGTTAATTAAATATTGCTTCCGAGCTTACCGAAGGTAACGGAAGCATTGTGTTTACTTTTGAGAACGAAAAACTTTTATGCCTCCATTTTTAAAAATTCCAAGACAAAAATCCGTTTCAGACATCAGGGAACATTTTCGGTCTCGTGTCTGTCTGTCTGTCTGTCGGTCTGTGAGTCTGCGAATTATGAAACGTGTGACGATAACTTGAGTAAAGTCGACCGATTTTGATGGTCTGTCGGTCTGTGTGTCTGCGAATTATGAAACGTGTGACGATAACTTGAGTAATGTCGACCGATTTTGATGAAATTCAGTAGAAATTTTCATTTTACCAATGCCCAGTACAATTTCGTTGGACAACGTTATCCGCTCAAGCGTTCACGAGCAACGCTCGCGTAAACGTGAACTTCAAATTTAAAATCGGAATTTTATTATCGGTCGGGAAAAAATCTAACTTCATCTATTTAATGAGACAAACATTATTTTCAGATACAATTTTTTAGTAAAACCAACAGAGACACCGCTATGAAGTGTTAAAGATCGCTAAAACTATTAATAGTTTTTACACAATAAACAATATAACGATAATTTTATTGTTAATATAACAATAAAGTACATGATAGGATGCGAGGAAGCTATGTGCCACACTTATTGGCAGTCTATTTTTTTCTGTATTTATTATTAAAATCCTATGATCGTAGATTAAGTTCGGTACGCAACTCGTGCGAAAACGGCATTTTGCATTGCTCGTGTGGTTTTACTACCCTCGCTGTCACTCAAGTGCAAACTCCACACTCGCATGCAAAATGCTACTTTCCGCACTAGACGCGTAATGTACTATTATATGTTTGCTTGTAGAAGGTAATCTCTGGAACTAATGATCCGATTCCGAAAATTTCCAGGAAACTGGGACATCCAGATATTCTCGCTTACTAAAATAACTTCATTGTTTCTTGACGGTAGTTTATAATCTATCAATAATAAAATAGACTAGTAATAACACACTCCATAGCGCACAGGCATCCAGCTAGTATTCATATAAATTAAATATAGAATAGAATACATAGAATAGAGTCCTTTATTTGTACCTACAAAATATATCAAAGTAAATTATTAAATTAATTAATTAAATTAAATTATTTCATACCATTTTTATAATATCATTCATTTCCTTCTTTTGTATAAAATCAGCATTTACCTAAGGATCTAGATAAATTAATTATTATAAAAGATTCTAATACTTTTTCATTTTGAAGTAACGTTAACAATTTCCTTATTCATTCTAAGAAAATCATCAAACATTATTTTTCCTCCTTTTTCTTTTTAGACACGTAAAAATATCATTAAAGAAATTACAAACTGGGGCATTTCTTTCACAGAAGAGAATAACAAACTTCTTGAAGAATAAAAGAACATAGAAAAAGAAAAACTATTTTATTTAAAAAAAATATTTTCTCCTCAGGTGTAAAAAAAACCCTTCGTAAAAAGCTAAGAATCACCTTTTTTTTCCTTGCTTACCTCACGCCTTCAAAATTAATAATGATGGGAAAATATCGAATTTCAATTTTGTTTTTCAAACCTAAAGAAAGAATATTTATTTTAATATTGTTTATTTATATTCTGTTCACTATTTTATAGGAGAACAAAGGACCTATATCCTTAATTATATAAGCTTTTAAAATCACATAAACTGTAAACAAAAAATCATTGAGAAACAGTAATCTATTAATACATAAATACATTTTTAAAATAGAAGTGCTGCGTAATATTATAACTAGATAGTATATAGAAATATATTGTACAAATTATAATTTATATTTATAAACAAATATCCTTTAGCTTATGTTTTAAAATTATCTAAAAAATAATTTTACCATAAAAAATATTTTACATGCAATATATCAATGAATAACCACACCAAAAAGCCATGTTGAATGTTTAAATAAAATCAGTGTATATTGTCAAATATTCAAAACTTCTCTGCCAATTAATGTGGCACATAGATTCCTCGCGTACTGTAATGATATTTTGCTTTTAAGACCCATTATTGTTTAATGTTCTTTTAAATATGATGTAATTTTTATAAAGTAACGATATTATGTTAAATTGTTTGACTAGACTATTTGTAAAAATTTCTATATTTTTATTTTTTTAAAATTACACCAAAAAGGTTTGAAATTTTTCCAAAAAAAAAAAGGAACGAAATATAACCCGTTTAAAAAAAAAATAGACTGCCAATTAATGTGGCACATAGCTTCCTCACATCCTATCATGTACTTTATTGTTTTATTAAAATTAAAATGATTGTTTATTGTGTAAAAATTATTAATAGTTTTAGCGATCTTTAACACTTCATAGCGGTGCTGCTGTTGGTTTTACTAAAAAATTGTTTTTAAAAGAAATGTTTGTCTCATTGAATAGATAAAGTTAGATTTATTTCCCGACCTAAAATTCCAAATTTAAATTTGAAGTTCACGTTTACACGAGCGTTGCTCGTGAACGCTTGGACGGATAACGTTGTCCAACAAACTCGTCCTGGGCATTGGTAAAATGAACACGTCTACCAAATTTCATCAAAATTGGTCGACATTTGTTCAAGTTATCGTCGCACGTTTCATAATTCGCGGACACACAGACAGACACGAGACCAAAAATGTTCCCTGATGTCTGAAACGGATTTCTGTCTTGGAATTTTTAAAATCGGAGGCATAAAAGTTTTTCGTTCTCAAAAGTGAACACAATGCTTCCGTTACCTTCGGTAAGCTCGGAAGCAAAACTAGAAATAAAGTAGTTACTTCAGTTTACATTATTTTTAAATATCTCCTATTAACACAAAAATGTCAAACATATCATTTAAAGGGGACAACTAATTCACCAACTACTTTTCGCTAAATTTCATTTTTTTAGTTGAAAATTACAATCATTAATATCTTAACATTAAATTTATATGTATGACTTAATAGACTGAATAAATTCTTGGTCAGAATTTAACAATTTTAATTTTTTAGCAAGGAGGACAGAAGTGCGTGTTTTAAAGCTTTTCGGAGAAACTCTAAAAATATATTTATTTAACTTATGTTTACATTTTTAAGCTGAAACTTTACAGATTAGCGATTGCTTTTTATGACTTCCAGCCATAACTTAGCAGATAAAAAAAAAAAAAAAAAGGTTTTTGTTAATCTTTTTACTCTATAAATCTCGATTTGGAATTCGATTGTTATAAATAAAAATAATGTACTTTTGTAATACTATTTTATCTACCGGTTGACCTTTCCTTTACAGTCTCATAAATGACAAAAAAAAGTATTTTAATAGGTGAGGGGTCAGCCAGGAAAGATTAGCGTCTAAAGTTCGATTCACCAACACATTTTATTTTCCTCTTAAGCGCCAGTAATTATTATAGAGAACGAATAACATTGCATTGCAGAAATCCTCTAATTATGTATATAAAAAGTTATGACACTTCTTTAGACAGTTACTCCCCTTATCAAAAACAAAAGGGAGTAACAATCTAAAGAAGGAGTAAGGAATGTTCTTCTTTAGACTGTAATTTATCTTATAAAAAACAGAAGGGAGTAACAATCTAAAGAAGGAGTAAGGAATGTTCTTCTTTAGAATGTTATTTACCTTATAAAAAACAGAAGGATGTAACAATGTAAAGAAGGAGTAAGGAATGTTCTTCTTTAGATTGTTATTCACCTTATAAAAAACAGAAGGGAGTAACAATCTAAAGAAGGAGTAAGGAATGTTCTTCTTTAGACTGTTACTTACCTAATAAATAACACAAGGGAGTAACGATCTAAAGAAGGTGTACGGAATGTTCTTCTTTAGACTGTTACTCACCTAATAAATAACAGAAGGGAGTAGCAATCTAAAGAAGGTGTTCAGAATGTTCTTCTTTAGACTGTTACACCCCTTACAAGAACAAAGTGTGATATACCTTGGTCTCAGAGTACATTGGACTAAACATCCCATTGTCTTAATAGTTATTTAAACATATGAATGCATAAATAATAATATACCATTTATATTCTTAAAAAAAAACACAGGTAGTAGTAACAATTTAAAGAAGTACCTAAGTCATTATAGGTTTTCAGGAGCCAAAAATTAATAATTATTAACGAAACATACACTGAGGTTATTCATATTTCAGAGATAATAAATTATAGTAATACATTTATTAAAGAATAGACTAAAAAACATCAGATGTTTGCACTAGCATAATAGTAACTTGTACAATAATTTGCACGATCTTTTTCCTATAGTTGATCTTGTCTCTAAACAATATTAAACATAAATTAATAATGTAGCGAACAGACAAAAAATAATAATAATAACAGAAAAAATATATCATATTATATTAATAATATGGTTTTTTTTCAGACTGTTACTCCCCTTATAAAAAACAGAAGTGTGATATTCCCAAATTACATTGGACTAAACATCCCTTCGTCTTAATCGTTCTTTAGACTAAGGAATGTAGAAATAATTATATCCATTAATATTCTCAAGAACAATCTGTGCAATTATCAGCAAAATTACGGATGCATAGTGTTCTGGAATTACTTACATCGGAAGTAAAATAAAATCTAAAATCGGATCGGAAGTTGTCAGTAAATAACCTCATCATTTACATTGAAGCTCTCTTGATACTAATTATTATGTTTACAGTTAACTGTAATAATTAATTGCTAGAATAGTCAATTTTTTGAATTAGACACTCTTTTCTTCTAAGCCAAAAATTAAAAATTATTAACGAAACAAACACTGAGGTTATTCATATAAGTGAGGTTATGCTATTTTAGTTATTCCGTCAAATGGAGCTTATAACTCACGGAGCGAAGACTTTTTAGTTATTTTTGTATTTCATTATTCCACTAATTAACTTAATATTGCCGTAATTAAGGAAATTTAAATGTTTTGCTTATTTTCCAGGGATAGCGTGCAAAAACGAGTCTGTCTATACATCGAGCTAGAATTTTGAGTGTAAGTAAAACTTTTGGTGCCTTATTAGAATATGTGATTGGCTAAGCGGGACATAGCTTGCCAATAGGCATTTGAAAAAAAAAAAAAAAAAAAAAAAAAACCGGTGGAGAGCGGCCTTGTCCAACCCTTTTTGATGGACAATGTGATTTTCATGATCCTGAGTACGAACTTACTTAGTAGACCAAAAATCAGGATCAAAAGTTGATGTTAGTTTGTCACTTAAAAGGTGACCTCTTTTATTTGGAGTAATATTTGACTAACTAACCTATTAAGTGACAAACTACCATCAACTTGATTATTGGTCTACCAACTAATTTTGTTTTCAGGATCATGAAAATCGCATTGTCCACCATATAGAAGGGGACATATGGCCACTCTCCACAGTTTTTTTTTTTTTTTTTTTTTTCAAATGCCTATTGCCAAGCTATGTCCCGCAGACGAACTTAGCCGAGCACATATTCTTAAAAGGCACCAAAAGATTTACTTATACACAAAATTCTAGCTTGATGTTAGTCAGGCACTTTTTTGCTTATTATCTCGTGGACTATTATGTTTATAAATTAAATAGTGTCACAGTTTTCTTATTGTCAAATAAAAGAATTTAAAAAGATAAATAGTTTTATCTGGATTAAACCTTTAGAGGTTTCTTTCCTGTAGAGGTTTCTTTCCTCTACAGGTTTCTTTTCTGTAGAGGTTTTTTTACTCAAAGACGATACATGGTTGCAAAGCGTTAAAGAAGTGATTAGTATTTACAATCATAGTAAATAATATTAGCGTGATAATGAAGTGATAAAGTAACATTATTCGAATTATTCCACTATTATCTACTGATGTGAAAAATATGGGACGGTAATAGTTCGAAGATATCGGAGTATTAAGAAAAGAAGTAACTTGAACCGACTGATAACAGCCATCAATAACTAGTCTTATCAAATCGTTTAACTGGAAAGAGTCGAGATAAGACGTCAGCATTTTATTATTAAGCAAACTCACCCTACTGCAATAGTGCCTTGGCACTTTCAACATAAAGTAAATTATTGGCATAATGCTAACAAAATAAAGGCAAGAAAAAGACAAGATTGTAAATAAAAACAAAAGTAAATAAAACCGAAACTATACCTTAACATAGACTTCTCAGTCTCTAAATTATTATATTGGCAGGCAAATACTTAACCTAAAACTATTAATAGACATTATGGACTCTTTAGGGTTTCGGGATCATCCTAGAAACCCTTATGCATTTGGTAGTTCGTCCGTTCGTCCGTCGCATTTTGAAGTATATCTCCCGACCTACAATAGCTAGATATTCGAAATTTAGAATATAAGTTAAAGCTTTTCGCCTAAAAACAGGGAAAATATTGCGAACTTTAAACACTTAAAATTTCTTTGATCTTGCAATTGCTTGCACTCGAGTGATACCGAGAGTAGTAACACCACACGAGCAAGCAAACTGCAGTTTTCGAACGAGTTGCCGTACTTTATATACGATTGTTGAATTTTTAATAATAAATACATAAAAAAAACAGCTGCTTTACTTAAACAAACAGCAAATAAGTTTTGTTAAATGTAAACAAACACGCTAATCGTGCGATAAAGTGAAGAATTATAAAACGTGCATGCACAATGAGTACAACTACAAAAAGAATGACTGTCTACGCTTCTAAATAGAGATAAAATGTTTAGATGCGTGGAAAGTGATTCTTTTCGTAGCTGTAATAGTTGCGCATGCGCGTTTCATAATCGATGAAGGTGTGATAAGGTGAGGAATTCTTCACCTTAACGCACGATTAGCGAGTTTTTATTCAACAAAATTAATTTGCTGTTTATTGGAACGAAGTTCCTTATGGCACGTTCTGGAGCCCGGGAGTGAATCCAAAAAAAAAAACGACCAAAATCACCGTCACGCAAAATCCGTCACGAAATCTACCGATGGCGATAACTGGAGTAAAAGTTTTCCGACTTAGTTGAAATTTGGTAAACATGTTCATTTTACCAATGTCCGGGACAAGTTCGTTGGACAGCGTTATCCGCCCAAGCGTTTACGCGCAACGCTCGCGTAAACGTAAGCTTCGAATTTAAAATTGGAATTTTTGGACAGGAAAAAATTCTAACTTCATCTATTTAATGAGACAAAACAACTTTTTTAAATAATTTTTTTTAGTAAAACGAACACCGACACTACTATGAAGAGATAAAGATCGCTAAATTTATTAAAGCGGACCAAACCGATTAAAATAAGAAAACAAGGTTTTTACCGATATCTTATGTTCTAACGTAAAGATTTAAATGAAACTTTGCATACATCACCTACAGTACAATTGAAACAAGCATGTAACATTTCAACCTGATACAAGCAGAAGGTTTTGTGAGTTAATGATTTTTATTTTTTATTTTAATATTTAATTGGAGTAATATGCCGAGGGGCCTGGGAGGACAGATCTTTAACTTTAGTTATTAACTATAAATTTATCAATAACTTTTTTCCCCAATATACAATACATTATTTATTGAAAGACGCTCGCTTCAAAGATAATAAAAAGAATTTCATTTAATTTTGCCTTAACTCCGCTAGTACAAATAGTTACTTTTAATTTTGTCTCTTTTCTAACTCCACCTTGTATACGTAGTTATTACAGCGATTTTATAATTTATATTTAATGAAAAGCGTAAGGAACTTCGTTCTTACCGGGTGTCCCACGACACCACACGTATTTTTTTTTAAATAAAGTAACTGTTTATATCGAGTTTTTAGTGAAAAACAATAAGTGATTTAAGTGATTGTGACAAAAATGAGGAGAATAATAATACGCCTCCCATAATAATTATTAATTCAATGAATTAATGTCATCTTAATCAAAAGAGAAATACGAACTTACATACAGGAAGTTTATTATATGCTCGTGTGGTTTAACTACCCTCGCTCTCACTCAGGTGCAAACTCCACACTCGTATGCAAAATGCTAATTTCCGCACTAGACACGTAATGTACTATTTCATCCACTAAAGCAGTACTGGAACGGCGTTTCGGCTCCAGTACACCTCTGCTCTGATAAAGATTTGATTACTCTCAGTTCACAATAATTGCGTCTTTGTACATCTGTCCGCAGTCCGCATTAAATATTAACAAGATAGCATGCGAGTTCTAATCGGCGGAATTAAAATAAATTTTGTACTTTTTTTTACATCTGTGGGAGATCAGCTGATAATATTTTAAGCCCATTAACAGTTGTCAACAGCAGCACTAAAAAAAATCAAACTATAAAATTAACGGCTCTTAAGCCTTAAATTAACGGCTTAACGTATATAATATTTTACAAGAAAAGAGATTCTAAAAATGCATGGGAGGATTGTACATGGTAAATAAAGTAAATAACAAAAATAATGCGATTTTATTTTGTAGGACTAGGCAATCCTATGTAAATCGTATTTAACTTAAATAAACATGAAGTGCTACGTTTAAATCCTGGAGTCATGATTTTTTTTTTTTTTTTTTTTTAAATATTAAATCAGTTTATACAATTTCTTCAGACCACTCCATAATTAAATAAAAAACTATAGAAAAAAAAATCAATATCCATAAATTTAAATAGACGATGGAGTTTGGAGGTTCGAGAACGAAAGAAAACTTAATTAACCACACGTGAACACGTTTCAACTACCGAACCAAAATCCTTTATATTCGTCAGAAAAACCTTTAGAAATTTGTTTGATACGAGCGGATCGCGAACCTCTCTCAAACACGTCTTAATATTGTCGTATCAATTGGCTCGCGACCAGTTCGAGAATCGTTTGGTTCTACAGAGCATACTCATCTTTAACCCTGGAATTCTAATGGTAGTCGAATCGACGAGCACAGTTTGAACTTTGACCTTTTACGCTCGTATGCAATGGTGATAAGTACCCCATCCTTCTGCAGTGCTGCACTGGTTAGTAACACACCTGCTAGTGTAGCTGTAGTAGATCTTTTGAGTTTACACTCGTTTTCTGGCAAATTCCCGTCAAAGCTACTTCGTCGATTCGACTAACGTTTAGTAATAAACGTAGGGAATTAATTGGTCGTCGAATGAGCCTTTAGCGTGGGAAAATGGGCCTGGGGTAATTGGCCTTGGGCCAGAGACCAATGGCCGATAATCTGGGGCCTGGAGCACTTAGCAAAGGGCCTAGGGCTTTTGGACTGAGGCATGGGACCTGGTGCATTAATGTTCACTCAATTTCAGATTCTTCTGATGTTCCTACTAAGTTATTTGTCATCAAATGTTTCTATATCTCACTAAAAGATTTAATAATGAGTTCTTAATAATTTTCTCTTTATAAAAGTGTAGTTTCAACCCAAAAAAAAAATATTTTTTGCATATGTTAGTCGAATCGATGATGGTTTAGTAATACCAGCCATCCAATTACAATTGGCATTTAAGGGTTAAACAAACACATTTCAATAATTTGTTCAGAACCTAATAAATAAATTTAATATGATAATTAGATGTTTAAATTCAATATCACTATATCATATATGCACCGAATAGAAGCAGATCTCAGTTTAAGGATATAAGTGGATGGAAAGAGCGCAGCTTTACAAAGATAAAGGAAGATTGTTTTAGAAGGCAAAGCCGACACCATGTGGAGCGGCTGATAACAACATCAATATGAATATATGAAGTAATATCACAGGGGACCCATTTTTTCTTAATATCAGGAAGGAACCCATATGTTGAGCACATTTGTTAAAAAAATAGTTTCAGTCACTAACAATTTTCTTTATCTCCAGTAGGGAAAAAAAGTTATGATTTTGAATTAGTTTAGAGGGACTAAAACAGGTCTTTTCATCCCTAACTCAAAAAGTAGGGAGAAAAAGTAAAAGTAGGGCGAAAAAGTAAAGTAGGGCAAAAAAGTAAAGATTGCAACTTAATTATTTTATAAATAGTAGAAAATGTATGGCTAATGTAATGAAGTTGTCGAAATCAGGTTGGAGGCACTGTGCTTTTTTGAACATGTTTATCTTTGTTTACAACATTATAACCTGTATCTAAATAACCTTCTATTTGAGTTTAATTCCAATTCTTATTTGTTTTTAATATTGAATCTCTTATATCTGTTATTAAAAGTGCTAATAATTATTGTTATTTATTAAAATATTAAATAAAAACTGTGCAATGGACGAAAATGTGAATCTTTTTTCTACTGGAGATAAAATATTGTATGTACCTCGTGAGTAAAGTGCCATTATTCCCCTCACGATAATTATCTCCCTCGGCTGCGCCTCGGGAGCTAATTAGAGTTATTCCCTCGGCTTCGCCTCGGGATTTAGGGACCATGGTTCCTTCGGCTTCGCCTCAAGAACCAACTTTTTCGCTCAGGGAATAATGGCTTACTTTACTCCCTAGGTGCATAAATAACTATTTACACTCAATTTTTTTTTCTTATAAAAGTTTTACAAAGGATTTTAGCGAATTTTCGAAGTAAATTAAGCTATTGCAATGGCTTCAAAATTTTTGAAAATTTTCTTATAGAAATCCGTTTTAGACCATTCTGAATCGATTCCTAAAATTTAACTTTGTTTACATATGCATGTATGTATATATACGTGTGTCACTCCAGACGATATCTCTCCTTAGGATGCACTTAAAAATGTCAAACAAATTTTAAAATGTCAATAATATCAATAGAAAGGATGAGTTCGTTGGCCAGAATTTTTGGAGTTCATTTAGGGGTCAAATTTTTACAATTTAGGATCAAAAATAGCATAAAAACGTGTTTTTTCCATTTTACCCTCCTTTTGTATGAAAATATGACAAAAGTGTAAATAAAAACAATTAATGTACTCTTAAAGAGCATTCCAACGACATACATCTTGAAGGGTAAATACTATTTTGACTTTTGTACCCCGTAATTTTTTTTTTTTTTTTTTTTTTTTTTTTTTTTTTTTTTCACCCATCCAAATTTTAAACTTAAAATTTTCCAATATTATTATAAGCCTATAATACGCAGCTTTCTTTGAAAATTCGCTCATTAAGTCATGGTGCATGACTGGACTTATTTTATTAAAATAGTTTCAGTCCCTTACAATTTTCTTTTTTTTAAAAAAAAAAAAGAAAAAAAAAATTTTTAACAAATGATTTTTAAAAAATGTGTATTAAAAGGAAAAAATGATAACTTAATCTAAAATAAAAATTAAGATATCCGTGCTTAAATCTTAATAAGGAAAAATATAAATTAAACTAAATGATGTATAAATTCCGGATGATGGGTTTATTGCAATAAAAGGAAAGGGACTAATGTGTAGCTATATATCTGAACGAGGAACAGAGCGAAGTTGTTCGTAGAGTAGCCAGCCTTGAGACGCTGGAAATGTCACCTCCTCCGCTGCCTGGTGTCTCGTGTACGTGTACGTGTACGTGTGCGTACTTGGTTCCGTCTAACCTTTACGCCAAGTTCATCGCACCCCCAGTCTTTCCCTCTTTCTGGCGCCTTAACTACTTATAACCTCCTCAAGAATTAAATATTTGACAGGTATTTTTCCCTGTGTAACATATTTCTTCAACTATTTATTATAATATAAACTGCGCATGTGTATGAATATAATTATGTAACACTTTCTGGTTAAGAATACACAAAAACAACACCGTTGATACAGGAACAATAAATAAATTTTTTAAAAAAATCTTCTTAATTTATTATTTTATTGCTTATGCTAAATTTATTCCAATAATATACACATTAAAATTAGTTTTAAAGGTAAAATTCAGCAGCGAACATGAATATCAGAAATCTAAAAATCGGTCCGAGACAACTCAGACAAACTTTCTCATATACGAGTTTATAATTACAGTAGAACCTCGATAAGAAGTGTCTCGAGGGGATTAGGGAAACAGTCTTGTTATCGAGGTTTGTTGAGGGTCGTGTTATCAATGTTATTTTGTCTATTAGTCGTGTTATAGAGGTTAATGGAATCACTAAATCTTTTCAAGTCTAGATTTGTTCAAGGTCGACCCATTCCTGTAATATAGTCGCGTTATCAAGGTTGACTTCTCAAAACGACTTGTTATGGAGGTTCTGAGTTACGTTGTGAATTAGAAAAAATCCGTGTTATTGAGGTTGTTTGGATAATAATAGTCGCGTTATAGAGGTTAATTTAACATTATGTGTTATGGCAATCTCATCTATTAGTTTTCGTATGTACATTTAATTATTATTAAACATTTCATCAAAATTTAACATAAAAATAACTTTTTCTGTGCGGGGAATCGAACTTGGGCTCTCTCCGTCCGTGTTTTAAGCTATTTTCTCAGTAACTAGATTTTTCCCGGGAAAACCGCTTATATCGATAGGTTCGTATTTAAATGTACTACAATTTTGAAATTTTTTTAATCAAAATCGTCAAAACCGTTTTCGATAAATCAATTTTTTTTTTCGTTTTTCCAAGTTTTTGGAGGTAGTGCCCGCGCCACTAAATTATGAGCTAAAATTCATTTCTCGATTTCACCTCGGGGTATGATTTTTGTGAACATGTAAGCCAAATTTCGTCAAAATCGGCCCTGTAGTTTAGGCTACACAGACGAAAGAGAGACAGACATTTTTTAAAAAACACTTTTTTGGACTCAGGGGACCTCAAAACGTGTAAATCCATCAAAATATCAAACTCGAATTTTCGCGCCATCATATTACTTTCTCTTTATAGGAGATAGTACAAATTTATATAAAAAAAGATGGAATGTTTTAAAGTTTTTTTGTTTTTTTTTCGTGTCTAACAGTTTAGAAGAACTGAAAATTAGTCCTTCAATATGTCCCATTATGTGTTCAAACATACTTTTATACATTCATTAATATAAAACGACGAAAGAAATATTACTTCCGACACAGTATGCTCAATGAACTAATTATTAGATATAATTACTATCTCATAATTAAATGGATAAAAATAACAATATTAAACACGTACCAACTTTAAATTTGATTTGTAGCCAGTTAGATTACAAAACCACAAATATTTTAACTGCTAATTATTTATTGAACAAAAATTATTTATGATAGAAATTTATAGGTAATTAAATTTAATTAATCCATAGTTATTAAAACATTTTAAATGCCTCAAAACATTAAAATTACACTTGGAATTCGGGAAAACCGTGCTCCTGTTTAAAATTCCAAAATAATTTTATGAAAATTGGGGGAGCACATTCATCTAAATTTAATTAAATTAAAACGGCGGCACCGAGCCGGTGGAAATGCTCTCGGCCCACAGATTTAATTTTTAGCTTCACTGGTCCGCACAGACGCACACATTCATGTGATTAACACCCACAATGATAAGTGGAGGAGAAGGTACGGAGAGGGAGATAAAATTCTATCAATTTGAAAAATGAATTAATTACAACAAAAATTAAAACATCATACTTGAATTGATTAAACTTTGCAGTGTTGTACATAGGAGGGGAAGTTAAACATACTGACTGCTCATTAACCAAAAAATCTGAAATAAAGGAGTGTACTTGATGTGTACTTAATATAACTTATAATTATTACTATAACTCTTATACTTATTTATAATAATCATCGACTAACCCTAAGTATGCACTGTCTAAAAATTTAGAACTAACTGTCTAAATTTTTAGAACTGTAATTTCATCTTCTAGGGTTCAGCCCTGCTTGAATAGAAACTAATATTTATATCATAATTTTAGTTTGGAAAAGAAAAACTGAGTAAGAGTACAATATTTTACAATTTTGTTTTTTGAATTGTTGAAGATATTAAACAATTTTGAAAGGAATAGTTCTTACAAAATTGATAAATTATGCATAAAGGTGCATAAATGTTTTAGTTTACTTTCACTCGTCTGTTAAGACCTATACGAATATATATATATATATATATATATATATATATATATATATATATATATATATATATATATATATATATATATATATATATATATATATCGATGGTGTTGCGCCAAAAGGGCCAATCTGAATAAATCCACAAAGGCCAATCTCTCTCTATTTGACCTACCTCTTCAATAGCACAGCAAGCCTATGGACCGCGAGACCAGGCGACCAGGTGTTATTTGGGGAGGGGGGGGGGGGGAATTATATAAATTAGACAATAATAGATTTTAAAAAACTAAAATCATTAAAGCTATGTGCCACACCAATTGGCAGTTTATATTTCCTGGTTTCATTCTCTAATTTTATTTATAACCCTGTTCATGACTATATAGATTTTCTCTTTATGCACATATCCTAATAAATTATACTATAAAGTTATAATCATACACTATTATATATTAAATATACACTATTATTGTTAAAAACACTATTATAAAATCTTTGGATAGCTCTCTGATCAGGAGTGATTTTTCTAGTTCGAAAGGTAAAAATTTACATAATATTCGAGCCTGAACCACTTTTATTCTTTTATCGTCATCGACCGACTGATTAATTATACTAAACTACACACGTTAACTCAGACTAAAGAGAAAGTGAACGGGCTAGACGCTTCGTAGGAAAACACCCCATTCACGACAAACGCGCGCGTCAGTAGTCTTCGCGTTAGCTGCGTGCGTCTGACGCCTTGTAGGAAAACGGACCTTCAGTCTAGAGAACTGTCTACTTTGCGAGGATACTCTCAATACATGAAAACATTATCTCAGAAATTGAGGAGTTCTTCATTATATTTTTACTCCTGTATGTTTTTGCTTCCAAGCTTGCCGAAGGTAACGAAAGCATTGTGTTCACTTTTGAGAACGAAAAAGTGTTATGTCTCCAATTTTAAAAATTTCAAGACAGAAATCCGTTTCAGACATCAGGGAACATTTTTGGTCTCGTGTCTGTCTGTCTGTCTGTCGGTCTGTGTGTTCGCGAATTATGAAACGTGCGAAGATAACTTGAGAAAATGTCGACCGATTTTGATGAAATTTGGTAGACGTGTTTATTGTACCAATACCCAGGACGAGTTCGTTGGACAACGTTATCTGACCAAGCGTTCACGAGCACCGCTCGAGTAAACGTGAACTTCAAATTTAAAATTGGAATTTTAGGTCGGGGAAAAAAATCAAACTTCATCTATTCAATGAGACAAACATTATTTACAAATACAATTTTTTAGTAAAACAAACAGCGACGCCGCTATGAAGTGTTAAAGATCACTAAAAACTATTAATAATTTTTACACAATAAACAGTATTACAATAAAGTAATATAACTTTAATTTTAATATAACAATAAAGTACATGATAGGATGCGAGGAAGCTATGTGCCACACTAATTGGCAGTCTATTTTTTTATTTTTATTTTTTTTTAGAAAATAAATGATTTGGACTAAATAACTATTAAGACAAAGGAATGTTTAGTACAATGTACTTTGAGACAATGGAATATCACACTTCCGTTTTTATAAGAAAAGTAACAGAGTAAAGAAGAACAATTCGCACACCTTCTTTAGACTGTTACTCCCCTCTTTATTTTTATAAGAGAAGTAACAGAGTAAAGAAGAAACAATTCGCACACCTTCTTTAGACTGTTACTCCCCTCTTTATTTTTATAAGAGAAGTAACAGAGTAAAGAAGAACAATTCGCACACCTTCTTTACATTGTTACTCCCCTCTTTATTTTTATGAGAGAAGTAACAGAGTAAAGAAGAACAATTCGCACACCTTCTTTAGACTGTTACTCCCCTCTTTATTTTTATAAGAGAAGTAACAGAGTAAAGAAGAACAATTCGCACACCTTCTTTAGACTGTTACTCCCCTCTTTATTTTTACAAGAGAAGCAACAGTCTAAAGTAGAACATTTTGTACACCTTCTTTGGACTGTTACCCCCCTCTTTATTTTTTATAAGAGAATTAACAGTCTAAAGTAGAACATTTTTTACACCTTCTTTGGACTGTTACCCCCTCTTTATTTTTTATAAGAGAAGTAACAGTCTAAAGTAGAACATTTTTTACACCTTCTTTGGACTGTTACCCCCTCTTTATTTTTTATAAGAGAAGTAACAGTCTGAAGTAGAACATTTTTTACACCTTCTTTGGACTGTTACCCCCTCTTTATTTTTTATAAGAGAAGTAACAGTCTGAAGTAGAACATTTTTTACACCTTCTTTGGACTGTTACCCCCTCTTTATTTTTTATAAGAGAAGTAACAGTCTGAAGTAGAACATTTTTTACACCTTCTTTGGACTATTACTCCCCTCATTATTTTTTATAAGAGAAGTAACAGTCTAAAGTAGAACATTTTTTACACCTTCTTTGGACTGTTACCCCCTCTTTATTTTTTATAAGAGAAGTAACAGTCTAAAGTAGAACATTTTTTACACCTTCTTTGGACTGTTACCCCCTCTTTATTTTTTATAAGAGAAGTAACAGTCTGAAGTAGAACATTTTTTACACCTTCTTTGGACTGTTACCCCCTCTTTATTTTTTATAAGAGAAGTAACAGTCTGAAGTAGAACATTTTTTACACCTTCTTTGGACTGTTACTCCCCTCTTTATTTTTATAAGAGAACTAACAGTCTAAAGAAGTGCCAAAAAAGAATCAAAATGTTGCACTTTCTGCCCACCCTTTATTCATTCTACAAACCCTTACGAAGTTTAGTTTGTACTTTTCCTGCATTCATGTAATTTTTATACAAAAATATGAATTCTAAAGAAGAAATGTAATAAAATGTACAAAAAATTTAAAACAAATGTTCAATTATTTACTGATTCAAAGAATTTATAACTAATAAAGTCACTTTGATCTACCGCTGATCACTTCATTACATGAAAAGAGCTAATGGAGCAAATAAAACAATAAATATTTATAACTGCATTATAAAGACAAAGATAACGCAGTATCGAGATAGACAACTCAGCTAACATGACTGACATTTGTTTGATAATACTTAAAATTGAAAGCCTTGTCAATGAAAAACATTAATTAATTAGACCACTCAAACTGAATAAATACCATTTCAAAATTGAATACCTTATTTACTTACAAAAATGGAACAAATTAAATTAAACATTTTAAAGTACAGACACGTATGCAATTAAACTTAATTAAATAAAACCTATAAATGTACCTTCATAGAAAAACACTTTTGTTCAAATAATTTATTTAAAACCAGACAAAATGGCCACTACTTAGATTTTAAAACTCTAATTAGCTTTACAATTTTAATAAACAGGTCAAGTGTGTGCTAGCCAGCACATAGCGAGGCGAGGGTCCGTAGGCAACCCTGTATAGTTTAAGTAGTACCCGATTGATCAATTTTTTAAATGCTAAAAAGCTTACTTTGAACTATCCTATGGGTCTGATATTCTCAAAACACATAAACAAACTTCTGATAAAGTATTTTTTTGCCACTGAACCGGATCTATAAATACATCGAAGAGTAATAAAAAATCGTATTTTGTCAATAAAAAATAAAATAATATTTTTTTTCGAAATTTCCAGATAGTGGTATCTTTACTTTTGGTCGAAGAATGTTCAGGAATTATTTCAGATTTTTTGCACTTCACATAAGCGAGATAGAGGGGGGGGGGACACGTTTCACACCCACTTCAAACTTGCCTACGCTCGCCCTATCAAAGTAATAAAATAAGAATTATATATTTTTGTAATCAGCTCGACGTACCCTTTCATATGATACCCCTCACGGTGTCGAAAAAAAAAAAAAAAAAATGTTAACCCTTAAGTTTTTTTACCCTATTCTTTTTTTAAAATATTTTTTGATGTCGCTATATTTTTAATATATGTGAGTAGGTACAAGACACATACATGCCAAATTTCAAAGAGATCGGACGAAAGGTGTAGCCGTGAGAGCAGGTGACAGGACGGACGGACAGACACACGCAGGAAAATATAAGGGTCCTTGGTATTGCCTACGGACCCTAAATGAAAATGAATGCAGTTTACACGATATGTAAGACCTTTTGTCTGTACAATGTATATATTTATTAATTTATAAAAATAATATTACAAAATTATCAAGATTTTGACCACTAACTTTAAATGAGGAAGATATTATTATAGGAAAAATGTCATTATATTACGTTATATACATATGCATATATTTAATTCCAGTCAAGAGTCTGAAGGTCGTGGATTTGCATTAATTTTCATTTAAATTACCAGACTGCAGATGGAAGCCGTAGTAACATTGAAATGAAGTACCCGTTTATAAAATAAATAATATACAAAAATACGTTACATGATTCAATAGGAATTTTGAAAACACACATCATATGTTTTGTTTGAAATTAAAAAGGTTCTATTCATTTTAACGTTTAAGAAAAAGAAAAAATACAGATTTGACAGTAGCTCAAAATCAGTTAATTAACAGGAAAAAGTAGACTGCCAATTAGTGTGGCACATAGCTTCCTCGCATCCTATCACGTACTTTACTGATTTTATGCTTTTACTGGCCATGGCTGTCAAATTTAATTAAATGCTTCCCTCGTTTTTAAGGTTTTGTAGATACTTCTCAAAACCCTTATGCCGAGGGTGATGTGTCCGTCGTTCTTTGGTTCATAGGGCCCGAACCGTTTAAGTGAAAGTGCTGAAATTTGAAACACTGGTGCAACTTTTTGACCCAACCACAGGAAAAATATACAGAAGTTCAAAATTAAATATGCGCGAACGCAATTCGCAAAAATGTAGTAAACTCAATTTTTTAATTTTCGAGTGGGGTATCAAATGAAAGTTGCTGAAAAGTAGGACGCAAATATATATATATGCTTTTTTAAATTTTGCATTCCTTATTGTGTGAAAAAATCAAAATATACCCCAAAAAATGTTTCTATCATATTAATATGACTTCACTATTGATCATTTCAATGAATATTCGATTTTTTCTTGATTAAAATTATAATAAGATAAATTAGTTGACTAAATATTATAAATTTCAATTATAATTTTCAGATGTCTTTTATAGGATTATTAATATCATTAAATAAAAATAATAAGTAATGTAACAGGCGAAAATAAAAAAAAAAGAAATATTAATCATAGTCGCGTGTTTCTGAAACATTCTTATTTTAGGTTTATGATACCGTCATATAACTCACTCTTTTAAATAATTCAAACACAAAAACAAGACTGATAACGAAGCTTACAGCAACAAAACAGCATGATTATATTTTGTTTTTATAAAAGTAAAAACCAACAAATAATAATGCACAAAATACAGCTCATTCCAAGCATGCTGAAGGTAACGGTATGGTCGTTCTAAAGAACTAAAATTCTTATATCCATTTTAGACATAAGGGAATATTACTGGTCCCGGGTCTGTCTGTCTGTGGGTAATTTGCAAACCGACATATCTTAAAACGATAATCGTCCGATTTCAATAAGATTTGGATGGCATAGGCCATAATTAATAAAATGGTCCTGAGCATAAGTTCAACCCTCTGCGTCCATTGGTTTCTTATCCTTATTTTATTTTTTTTTTTAAATAAATCAAAAATATATTTTTTTTTTACTTTCTCATATAAAGAGAGAAAGTATTGTAATGGCGAGAAAATTCGATTTTGAGTATTTGATTGATGAACACGCTGTGAGGCCCCATGAGTTAAAAAAATGGTTTTTAAAAAATGTCTGTCTGTTGTCAGTTCAGACGCCTGGAGCCTAAACTATTGGGCCGATTTTGACGAAATTTGGCATACATGTTCAGAAAAACCATACCCCGAGGCGAAATCGAGAAATGAATTTTAGCTCCACATTTAGGGGACCATGTTAACTTAACAAGTTAACAGTACATGTGTGTACGTGAAAATTAAAATTAATATATATTAAAACAGGTATTATTAACGGCATTTTTTTATTAATATATTATTTCAACTAAATTCATTAGTTTTCATTAATAACTTACAATTCCTTGTAATTTATCAAAAAAAAAAAGGTGAAATAATTATTATTAATGAATGATGTATGAGATACATTAATAGCAAGAGGTATCGTAAGCAACTAAGGGCACCGAGGTCAAAGGGCCGCAAACAAAGGTCACCGCCCCCCCCCCCCCCCCCCCGACTTCTGTCAAGAATAAAATTATTATAAAATTAAATTATATAATTATTAGAATAAATTATTTTAAATAATGAAATCTTCAAAATTAAAAACAGTCTTGATAGAATCTTAAATATTTAATTTACATTTAAATATTTAATAACAATTTAAGTAGCATAAAATTAAATTCATTATATATATATATATATATATATATATATATATATATATATATATATATATATATATATATATATATATATATATATATATATAGAGAGAGAGAGAGAGAGAGAGAGAGAGAGAGAGAGAAAGAGAGAGAGATATTATTATCTTATTGATAAAAATTAACATACTTTATAAATTTAAATGCATAAACAAATTTGAAATATTTGAATAAAAAATAATTTATTAAGTACATTAAACATTTTAATTATTTTTTAATATATGCATTTCAAAAAAATTAAATGTACAAAATGAATAATAAAAATGGTATTTTTGGAATCCTTTTATATAAAAGAACTTTTAATAAGAAAAAAAAATACGTATAAAAAAACCAATTTTGAAAGTGGTAAATTTGAGTACTTTAAATTGTAATGGAAATTATTTATTTATTAATAGATAATACAAGATGGTTTGAAAGTAGTCTAATATAATTTATATCACAATAGTTATTTTTATAATATTATTTTTATTGAATTTTTACGTTCGTTTAAGCATTACTACAATCATGTAAGACGCGTACGAACTTATTATATCGAGCTTTATTAATATCAATTCTAAATAAGATTTGAAAACGAAATCATGCGCCTTAAATTATATTTTAAATTGTAAATTGTTGTAAAACAATTTATTTTAAAAATAGTAAAATATAAATTGCATAAAAATGTATTGTGTGAGAAATAAATTATTATTATTATTATTATTTATTTTTTTATTTTTTTTATTTTTTTTTTTTTTAACAACATACTTTATTGTATAATACATACATAGTTACAGAATACAAACATTACTCATTTGCATAATATTTAAATAGAAAAAAAGTATAATGATAACATAGAGATTATTATTATTATTATTATTATTATTATTATTATTATTATTATAATTATATCTAATTAAATGTGACTTTCATGAGAAGAAATTTCTCTTATTTTTTTAAAAAAAATACCATTATTCTAAGTGAATGGTTAGTTATATTAATTTTGATTTTTAGAACATATATTATCATTACATCATAGAAAATAAATTTTATTGTGGAATATGTATGTAAGGTAAATTGTCATTATATGGAAAAATGTTTTCGATGTTGTAGACCTGATGATGACCAGGTCCGGTTGAAATATACCCGATTTGAGATGGAAAAGTAGAAGTTTTTATTGAATTGACCCATGACGAACGACTTAACCACACAATATAGAAAATGAAGTTCTAACAATATTTTATTAGTTCGACTTATATTTATTGAATAGTTAATCGCAAAAATAATAAAAATTAATACTTATAACTGAAACTGACAATAAAATAAATAATTGTATAAATAGCTACGGAATGAATTTTCAAGCAGTGAAGTATGGACTTACCGATGACGTATGAGTATCCGTCTAGGGTTAGGACGCACTTTCTAGGTTGCGGTGGGCTCGGACTATCGTTTGCCGTCGTGTCCATACGTCGGCGTGCCCTCCAGGCCGCCCTTATCCTAGCCACCACCGGCCGCCATCCGCCCGCCCTCCGTCCTTTGCCGACAACCTCCTCCACCGTGAGACACCCCGATTTACCTTCACCGTTTCGCCTTAACGCTTCCCGGCCGTCGTACCGGGAATCATCGAACCGCCCGCCAAGTTGAACCTAAGGTTCAAAATTACATACATAACCGAATAACTTGCGAATCACACCGAATTATAACAAGTCAATCGGAAAAATCGGTTGCACTTAACTCGATTAAAATATAAGACGGAAACAAAAAACCGAAGATCAACCGGACGGATAACTCGCCGCGTACATTCGCCGGAACAAGTAGAGCACAAGCGTAACCTTCCTGATAGGACGCGCACAACTCGACTGAGCCGGCAGCACACCCCCTCAGACTACCCCCTCCAACCCCTCCTCCACCTACCCTCCCCCTTCCCACCCGACATATCGCCACTTCAAATCAGTCCTCGCAAACATCTCTTTATTTATTTTAATTCATCTTCAGCGTTTTATTTATACCTTTATGCAGCACAAAAAATAAATAAATAAATAAAACATACAAATTACAAGATAAAAAGAACTTTTTACACACTACGTTTTTAAATTTTCTGTTAAATCATATGTAATGTTGATAATTGAAGCGAGCGTAGCGAGCTTCCTACATTCAACGAAATATGCTCCGTGTCTGTCTGTCTGTCTGTCTGTCTGTCTGTCAGTAACGTTTACGCGTGTGACGATAACTTGAGTAAAAAATGACCGATTTAGTTGAAATTTGGTATACATGTTCCTCTTACTAATACTCAGGCTAAGTTCGTTGGACAGCGTGATCCGTCCATGAGTTCGCGCGCAACGCTCGCGTAAACGAGAGGTACAAAAATTAAATTGGAATTTCAGGACGGGAAATGATTCTAATATCATCTACTCGATGAGACGAACATTTTTTATAAATAACATTTTTTACTAAAACCAACAGCGACACCGCTATGACTTAATAAAGATCGCTAAAACTATTAAAGCGGGCCTAAACGTTTATAATAGAGAAAACAACCTTTTTACCGATATCTTAGGTTCTAACGAAACGATTTTAATAAAACTTCATTTACACCATCTAATGCACAATTGAAACAGGTATGCAAAATTTCAACTTGATACAAGCAAAATTCTTTGCGTAGTGACGAGATACATTTATAATGATTGTTTAAAAGCTACCGCGGGTGGTGAAGATTGTTATAGTCGTATAGTGTATGGTTTGTTTAGGAAGTAAAGCTTTGTACCGAGTACCCCCACTCTTCCCTACACTACCTCTCCCACTTATCTTCAACTATGACATTCATCATGATTAATAAATTTCAATATTCAGTATTTCATTGCAATACGCTCGCTTCAATGATAGAGCCACGCGATGCCTAGTATAATTGTCATTGTTATAATATAATGTTAGTGAAAAAAAATAGTTCCGAATTTATTTACTTCACAGAAATGACAACCAACTAGAGAGCTGATCTTAAACCTATAAAAGGACTAATCATTGTACAACGGATCTCGCCAACACCGAATCTAAACCGTGCCATTGATATGCCCCCTTGTAGGGACAGTAAGAGAAGAAAAAGAAAAATGTGTACAAATAAAGAAGTACAGATGCAGAAAAATTAAACCGATACCTAGGACACAAGTGTAAACAAACCTTGTTGTCACACGTCAATTAATTTATTTCTTTGTTTACTTTTCCTTTTTCGCTGTCATTCAATGTTAATCTCTTAATAAAAAATCACAAATTTGAAACCCGTCAAAATGAAGATTGTAAATATGGGACATGTCAAAACAAATAAAAAAACTTTCCATACTAATATTGCAATGTCATCGTGTTCTGAGCTATACTAAAAGTTTCAAATGTCTAGCAACTCGGGAAGTTAGTTGAAAATCGATTGCAAGATTTGTACTGGACAAACAAACAAACAAACAAGAAAGCAAGCTAATTAAAACGTAGTAAAATAATTCATTTTTATATTTTAATTGCGCCAGAGCAAGCGAGCTTCTTACATCCAACAAACTATGCACCCTGTCTGTCTGTCAGTAAAGTTTACGTATCCGACGATAACTTGAGTAAAAAATGACCGATTTAGTTGACATTTTGTATACATGTGCCTCTTATTAATGCTCAGGTTAAGTTCGTTGGATAGCGTTAGTCATTCAAGAGTTCGCGCGCAACACTCGCGTAAACGTGAGCTTCAAATGTATAATTGGAATTTCAGGACGGGAACATTTTTTTATCAACACCTATTCCATGAGACAATCATTTTTTCAAATCACATATTTTAAATTCAATTTTAAGTTTTTGGTAGTTTTCATACTACGGAAAGTTTAAATTTTAATTTAAATCAAATTATAATTATTATTTACTACGGGAAACAGACAGAGAAAAATACACTCCCGCGCCGGGATTTGAACCACGGGTCTCCTGTATTTTTTTCACTGTCTGTTTCCCGTAGTAAATAATAATTATAATTTGATTTAAATCACATATTTTAGTAAAACCAACAACGACACTATGAATTAATAAAGATCGTTAAAACAGTTAAAGCGGACCTAAACGTTTAAATAGAGAAACGTTTTTACCGATGTCTTACGTTCTAACGTAACGATTTCAATAAAACTTCATACACATCGTCTAAGGTACAATTGAAACAGACATGTAAAATTTCAACTTGATACAAGTAGAGGTTTTTGAGTAGTGAAGTGATACATTTATAATAATAATTTAAAAGCTCTGCGGCTGGTTAAGATTCTTATTAAGGCGAGCTTTGTACCAAGTACCCCCACACTACCCTCTTCCACTTATCTTCAACTATGACATTCATCATGAATAATATATATTTTTGTATTCAATATTTAATTGCTAGAGGCTCACTTCAATTATAGAGCCACGCGATGCCTAGTTTAATCAAAATTAACAGCTCCTTGTTATAAACTTCTGCCAATAAGTGCGTCACGCGTACTTACATTGGACAATAAATGATCGCACGATTATGAAATAAAGTATCAGGACCGTACTAGCCTTATTCAGCCAAATTATAAAGGACCTTAATTGCAAGTTGAGAACGTTAAAAAGAGGTAGCAGAAAATAAACGATTATCAGTGTGGAAAATTATAAATCTGCCGAAAAAATTACATTTATTAGTTGGATTTAGATTCCAGGGAAAGAATTTTTGGAAATGATTCCGGAATTACTGATGCTCATGAAGAATGTAGCAAGTGTTTTACTTTTTCTCACCTACGGTAGAAAAAGTTATGGTTCCACAAAAAAAAAAGTTTTTGAGTTTTCAACTAAATTATTCGTTTTTGATGTTTTAAAACCTCCTGAGTGGTTTTTTATCACGACGTCTGTATGTATGTATGTAGTAATAGTAGTAATAGTAATTTATTGATTTAAACATATTACAAAACAAAATTATACATATTTCAATTGTATTATACAAATACTTAAATATAAATATACAAAAAACAGGTTAAACAGGTTATATATGTGTGTTATCATCGTAGCGCCCAGGGTATTTAACCTAGAGAGTTGAAACTTGGCAGAAAAATCATTCTTTACTTCTAGTTGTGCTGCACGGAAAATCAACATTTTCCACCATCTAACACCCAGTTTGCTGGACAGCAAACCCATGTAGCTGAGTCAGTAAACATTTAAAAAATCCAAAATTGGTGCGATCGAGTTGAAATTTAACACGAATGTACTTCTCTGTATCGCAAACAAATCCACTAAATTTAATTTTGATATTAAACTTAAATAACAAACAATAATAATTTTTTCGGTAGGTACTTCTATAGATTGTTACTCCCCTATGCTTTTTAGAAGATAAATGACTTTAACTAAATAACTATTGAGACAAAGAGATGGTCAGTCCCATATACTTAAGGACGAAGGAATATCACACTTCTGTTTCTATAAGGGAAGTAACAGTCTAAAGAAGAATATTCTGTACACCTTCGTTAGATTGTTACTCCTCTCCAGTTTTTTTTTATAAGGGGAGTAACAATCTAAATAAGTGCCATATTTTTAGGATATGTTTCGATTCCCAATGGGGGTTCGACACTTATTTTATAGCAAACATAAATAAGCGCAGACTGTCGCGATTAATTTGAGACTATCTGTGGGCTACTTTCGACTCGTCCAAATTTATTTATTATCACAAAAGAAACCTAAACCACAAACCGATATTGCTTGCCTAACTTGTCCTAACTTGAAAGCAATATCGATTTGAGTTTCTTTTAACATTAAAATTTGGAATAAAATTAACAATAATAATTATCTGGCATTCTGATTCACACAATATAGAAATCAAAAAATGTATTAATAATAATAAATAAAACGATCATACAGTATGAACTATTAAAAAAATACGATTTTATACCTTTGATTTTTGAGGAAATATGATGTAATACTATGTCCTACTGGCTCCAAATATTTGCACTAGACACATATAACTAGTCTAAAAATATATTTAAAACTCAAACATTATGCTTCAAGAACTGTGATAAAAAGAACGAACCTGGGAGAGGGAGTAGACAAGTAAGATAGTAGCTGTCAAGTTTCATAATTAATATACACTACAATCAGTATATACTACATCCAATAACCAATGAATATACCGTATATCTCTAACAGTTACATTATTTAACTACGTATATAAGTTCTCTTTCTGTGTGTGTGTGTGTGTGTGTGTGTGTGTATATATATATATATATATATATATATATATATATATATATATATATATATATATATATATATATATATATTTGTAACCTACTTAGCAGCAGCTTTCATTTGATATCAATCAAACATTTTTTAAAAAATTTAAGTTTACCACATTTTTGTAGATTGCGCAAGCGCATATTAATTTTTTATCTTCTCTTTATTTCTCCTATGTACGTGGGTCAAAAAGTTACGCCAGTATTTAAAATTTCAACTTTTTAGCTTAAACGGTTCAGGAGATATGAACCAAAGAGACGGAAGATGACGGACAGACAGACACATCACTCTCGGCATAAGGGTTTTGAAAAGTATCTACAAAACCCTAAAAATGGGAATGTAGTGAGTCATGCCAAACAAACAACCGGTATAAGACATCTGTGGAGACTTGATAACGATTTAATACACTTTTAATATCTCACAAAATACAAGAATAAGAAACATGAAACAATTATAAAATCTACTTTGGGTGACACGGTCCTGTCAAAACATCGCGGCAGTCAGAGTTGCCACAGTACTCTCGTCCCAGTGTCAACGATCAGCACCTTTCTTGAAATCGCACTTTTCTTCCACTTGTGTTCTTCATATCTTTTGTTGCACTAGGTGGGGTTCTGCGAGAATTGCTGGGTTCTGGAGGATTATGATCCTTAGCTTGTTCATTTTCGCTATCGTAGAGTAAGTAAGCTGGCTTAAGTCTGTCGATTGAAACAGTCACTTCACCTCTTCCAGTCAGTATCTTAAAACATTTCTCACTTCGGTTAATCACAGCAAAAGGTCCATCATAACATGGCTGTAATGGTTTTTTCACGGCATCATGTCTGATAAATACGTGTGAACATGTCTTTAGGTCTCGGTGAACGAATATTTTTGGAGACGCGTGATGCTTTGTCACTACTGGTTTAATCCCCGCCATAGCTTGCCGCAGTCTTTCTACAAAACTTGGTAGGTCTGTATTGGTTTGTGAAGGTTGGGCATCTGTCATAAAATACATCACAGATGCTTGTATGTGAAGTCGCGACCGCATCTCGAACTTTATCAGCCATCGTTGCGAGTGTATCTAATTTGTCGGAGCTAGCCGCTAGAATTGAGCTAATATGAGGTGGAAGCCTTTGTAGAAAAATTGTTTTTAGGAACTCATCATTAACCTGTGAGCCTGCGAGTGAACGCATTTCTCTGAGCAAATGTGACGGTTTTTTATCTCCTAGCTCGAGTTCACACAAAAGTTTCTTAATTTTCTTTTCACCTGATTCCTCAAACTCGGTGATTAAACGTGTTTTCAAATCTTGATACGGATTTTCTCCTAAGGGACGAGTGATCAGATCAGAGACAGTCTCCGCAACTTCACTGTCCAATGATCCTACGACGTAATGGTATTTTGTTTTCTCTGAAGATATTTTGCTGGTTTCAAACTGAGACTCAACCTGAACGAACCAGACTTTAACGTTTTTTCTCCAAAAAGGGGGTATTTTGAGCGAAACACGGCAAACTTCCGTTGTTGAAGTAAGTTGAGATTCGTCCTTCTCATTCATTTTCCGTTCTTTATATAGTAACGTACAATATTTAAATAGCAAAAAAAATTATTAGAAATACTAACTTACGTGAATGTCTGAGTCGGGGTCACCAATGTGGAGACTTGATAACGATTTAATACACTTTTAATATCTCACAAAATACAAGAATAAGAAACATGAAACAATTATAAAATCTACTTTGGGTGACACGGTCCTGTCAAAACATCGCGGCAGTCAGAGTTGCCACACATCTATACTATTTTATCTAGGATTGATACGAAATATAAACATTTTATCTCTGTTTAGATGCGTAGAAAGTGATTCTTTTCGTAGATGTATTCATTCCACACTAGGGCGAAAATAAAGAAGAATTCTTCACCTTATCACATGATTAGCGTGTTTGTTTACATTTGTAAGTTGGTAAGAGCATCTCTACTGGAAATACGGGAGACCCGTAGTTCACATCCCGGCGCTGGAGTGTATTTTTCACTGTCTGTTTCCCGTAGTTAATAATAATTATAATTTGATTTCAATTAAAATTTAAACTTTCCGTAGTATGAAAACTACCAAAATCTTAAAATTGAATTTCAAAACAAATTTTCAGTTTGCTTAATTAAAGTAACTGTTTTTTCTGTATTTATTATTATAATCCAAACAATCGTAGATAAAGTACGGTACGTGCGAAAACGGCATTTTGCTTTGCTCGTGTGTTTTTACTACCCCCGCTGTCACTCGGGTCATCTCCACACTCGAATGCAAAATGCTACTTTCCGCACTAGATGTAATGTACTATATTTAATATTAATTTTTCACTTTTCGGCACTGATAATCCCTTCAGTGGCTGACAGCTGCTTTGAAAATTATTAAATATATTTTTATCTACGATTGATACGAAATATAAACATTATATCTCTGTTTAGATGAGTAGAAAGTGATTCTTTACGTACTTGTATTCATTGCGCATGCGCGTCTCATAGTTCTGAAGAATTCCTCTTCTTTACCAAGCTAGCGAGGTAAAGAAGAGGAATTCTTCAGCTTTACGCACGATTAGCGAGTTTGTATACATTTAACATAACTAATTTGCTGTTCTTTTATTAAAGTAACTGTTTATATCGAGTTGTTAGTGAAAAACAATGAATGTATCAAGTGGCTTTGACGAAAATGTAGAGAATAATACTCCTCCAGAAATAATTAATTCCGCAAAAAATACAACTCAAGATTAATGCCATCTTTATCAAGAGAAGAGATACGAACTTACAAACAGTAAGTTTATTTTTTTCTGTATTTATTATTTAAATCTAACAATCGTAGTTAAAGTACGGTACGCAACTCGTGCGAAAACGGCATTTTGCATTGCTCGTGTGGTTTTACCACCCTCGCTGTTGCACGGGTGCAAACTCCACACTCGCATGCAAAATGCTACTTTCCGCACTCGACGCGTAATGTACTATTACGTGGAGAGACTACTCTGTCAACATGTTATACTAGTGTGTCTTTTTTATATATTTTAAGTTGAGGAAAATGAGGATATTAGAACCGAAAGGCTAATTCATTCTAGATACTTCACTTGCAAGCTACTTGTACTACTAAGGGCTTAATTATACATTTATTTTAGTTTACTTACTATTATTAATCCAGTACTCGGTGGTCTGTCTTTATTTTTAATATTACATACTTAATACATCTTTTGCACATTTAAGTATTTTATAAAAGTCATCAGCAATGTAATGCCGTGTTTGCACACTGCTATAAGCTACACAATTTGTGTGAGTGAGAAACACCAAGGGATGTGCCACGCTTGCGCGGCACATAACTGTTCCTATATCAGACATTACGTCACAAAGATGTTGGCTCGGCATTACGCTCTTGATCTGTGATCTGGTATAGGTCCAGAGTTGGGTTGGCACCATCGCGTCGGGCCCCTGATGAGTCGGACGCGACGAAACGATGCAGGACATGGCATAATGCCGAGTCAACATCTGTGTGACGTAATGTCAGATGTTGGAACATTTCCTATGTGTCACGCTTGCGTGGCACATCCCTTGGTGTCTTTCACAAATTGTGTAGCCTATTGCAGTGTGCAAACAGGGTATTAAATTCATGTTGTGTTTTGCTAGCCAAGCAAGTATGGCGGTATGAGAGCACGCTCGTCTCTGATAAGCCCTATATCTGATCATCTTGATCTGGTATAGGTCCAGAGTTGGGTGGGCATCGTCGGGCCCCTGATGAGTCGGACGCGACGAAACGATGCAGGACATGGCGTAATGCCGAGCCAACATCTTAATGACGTAATATCTGATGTTAGAACAGTTCCTATGTTTCACGCTTGCGTGTTACATCCCTTGGTGTCTCTCACTCACACATATTGTGTAATTTAATAAAATTCTTTGGTGTATCTATTTTATAATTTAAACTTTTCTCATATTTTCTCCTCTTTTACGTGTTTTTATTAAATTTTCAAGTCTATAATATGTAATATTCAATTTTCCGCTTGGTAGAGTACTTAACCTTGATACGACAAGGTTTGACAAAGTAGCAACATATACAACGCGTATAATATGCAAAAAGAAAAGAGTTGCATACTAAAATCATATTTCTTTTATAAAACAGGAAAATGTGATTCTTAATCATGTTGTAATAAAGAAAACACAGAAATGAAGTATAGGGAGCAGAATATATTATATTATGATTAACATTTCGATATTCCAACAGCATAAAAAGAAGTCGATGTTTCTTGAGATTATCACCCCCCCCCCCCCATGTTTTTTACTATATAAATAGATATAATTATATATATACCTTCCTCTGACTAAATAACTTTTAAGACGACGGAATGTTTAGTCCAATGTACTTTCTGAGAAAAACAATTGTTGATTGGTTGGAGTCGTCAACGCCTACAATTGTCCGTTTTCTTATTTCAAATCTTCTTATCATATCGATCGTTTTAGCTTCCGATTATTTTAGCTATCGATAATTCCCCTATCGATAATTTCCCCGATCGATACCTGTGACGAGACTCCCTGAGACGACGGGACGACGCGAGGAGACGCCATTTTTGCCGTTGCCGCAAATTTTCTTTAGTAAAAGAAGTGTATTCTCAGTTGAGGATTTTTGTGGAATTTTCCCTCATTTGGGGTTTTACGAAGTTCTGGTGGAGACGGGTACCTTTAGTTGAGGAGCCTACGAAGTCAGGACGTTTTTTTGTATTTCCATCTATTTCTTCATTTGGTACACTACATTTTGAATTAACCTGGTAAGTCCCATTCATATCACAATTTTATTTTATTTCTACCGTTATTCTTTGGTTTCTTTCCTGTCTTCTTATTTCTTGGTGTCTCAGAACTTCCGACTTTATTGTCTATAGATACCGGTGTTCCGAGTCCCTGGTTGGACGTTAAGGCCTAGGAGAGAAGAGAGACGTGGTTTGTCCTGGGTACCAAGTACCAAAGCAGCGGCAGCTCAACACTTAGATATTATAACTTTTTCTTGTTTCTATCTTTTATATGTTATATCTATTTATATCTTAACTATCATTTAAGCAATAATTATATTCTCAACAGATTGGGGAAAAGGGTGGAAACTTTACATAGAAAAGTGTATGTATCATTTTATTATTTCAATTCAGTTAGGGGGAGATCTCCATTTTATGTTAAGTTAGGGAGTTTTAATTTTATTTTATCTTTAAATTACAATATTTTCTTATTTTTAATTTCTTCTCTGGTTTTACTCCTTTTCTCTTGTCACCTGCAGAGACCGGGTTTGGTCATTTATAAACCCCGGCAAACATATCACACTTTATTACATTATACAATGGTAAGTAAGCCCTCTAATAATAAAAATGACCTGGCGCTAAATTTTTATTTATCACCCACACCTATAAACCGTCTGAGTGTCGGAAAACTATCACATACGTTTTACTTTCTCATATAAAGAAAAAATATTGCGATGGGGCGAAAATTCGATTTTGATGGACGAAAAATGTGTTTTTGTTATAAAATGTCTTTCTGACGTCTGTGCAGACGCCTGGAGCCTAAACTGCTGGGCCGATTTTGAAAAAAATTGGCATACAAGTTCAAAAAAAATCATACCCCGAGGCGAAACCTAGAAATGAATTATAGCTCCAAATTTGGGGGGCCTTACCCCCCAAAAACCATGAAAAAACGAGAGTAACATTTATTTCTCGAAAACGGTTCCGATGATTTTGATTAAAAAAAAAAAAAAATGATGTCCATTTAAATACGAATCTAACGATATAAGCCGTTTTCCACGGAAAAATCTAGTTCCCAAGAATATAATAGCTTTAAACGCGGACGGAGAGAGGCCGGGTTCAATTTCTCGCCGAGAAGATGTTATTTTTATGATACATTTTTGATGAAATGTTCAATAATAATTAAATGTACCAACGAAAACTAATAAATAAATAAAAAAAAATAGCCAAGTAATTATGAACTCGAAATGAGAAAGCTTTTCTGAGTTGTCTCGGACCGATTTTTTTTGCTTATAACCCTTCTACACTGTTGATAATAATTGGACTATAACAAAAATGAGATTTTATTGCTCCAAATGACAGGTAGAAACACCTGTTTTATTTCGGTCATCTGAAATTGATACACTATGAATAATAAGAATTGCGAGGGGGGGGGGGGAGGTTTTATGATGTCATTATGATTTAAAGAGCGTGGTATACTAAATTATATTTATCAGAATTATTGATTAATATGATTTTCACAATATTGAATACAATACTTAAATATATTTATCTAACAAGGATAATTAAAAGAAGTTACCATGTAGAAATGTGGTACAAAAGAAAAAAATAATAAAAAGAATACCACGTAGAGGTTCCTATTAAAAACAATGTAGAGGAAAAATATGTTTAGTCATGGCAGGTAAGTTAATCATGTTAGGTCTTAAACAAGCCTTGGGTGTTTTTCCCAGAGAAGTTTCAGCAATGGACCTTAATTCCATTACACACTAACATACTCGAGGGTATAGGGGAAATTTCATTACTTTCTAGCTTCCCTCGCTGTGTAATAGCTGGAAAAACATTCCCTACAAAAATTAACCTGAAAAAAAAAACAAAAACGTATAACTTTATTTCATTAGAAATATAAATAAAGTTACATGGATTATTACATTTAAGAATAAATAGTATAATTTATGAAAACATATTTATCTACTTGAGGCAGCAAAATGAGGCATTATTGAACTGATTGCGGGCTGAGAAATGCGATTTTACTGCCTAGGCAGCAACATTTTTTATTGTTATAATGTTGGCAACAACAGTTTATACTATTATCTCTATTTTATAACATTATATATTATAGTTTAATAAGTAAAATTTAATAAATAAACATTATAATATTTAAATAAGTTGTTTATATTTGTTAATTCTGTTAAATAAGTTCAATGAATAGTAGATCTTTAATTAAAACAATAGCGGAGTCACTAGCTACACTGCAGCTTCATGTAAACATCCAACATCCATATTAGTATTATTATTGTTGAAGTCATTCTAGATTAGACTAGCTACTTTTCTTGTTTTATCCTAGTTACTTCTTTTTTTTAAAGCAGTAGAAGATATCATTAATACTTTTAGTAATTTGTTAGTAAAAATATAAATAAATATTTTATATTGAGTGTATTATACATTCAAAAGTTATAAGTAGGTATGTTATAAACGTGTGTTGTGTATTTCAGTTTGCTATTCACAATTGTTATTATTCCCAAGCTTCATATTTGATTTCTTTATCAACATTAATTTTAGTTATACTTATGTTATTATCTTATTAATATGACACATAGTAATTAACTATGTTATATTAATAAAGATAACATTTTAGCAGCTTCATTTTTCTGCCGCCTATAGATAAAATATTGTAAGCAACAGCAACAAGGCAGCAAAGGAAACATTTCTGTTTATTCATTGCCAATTGTTTTGTGAAATTGGTAAATTACCTACACTGAAATCCGTTAACATTTTTTAAGACATCAGGGTACATTTTTGGCTCCGTGTCTAACTGTCGCTCAATTTTTGTGAACTTAAAAACTACTCGTCCGATTTTAATGATTTTTTGGATGGTAGATCATAATTATTATTACAATACACCTCATATCAATTATTATGCAATTATCTCATTCTTGGTCTCATATAATTTTAAACCCTTTGCGCTCATTTGTTTCTCTTCCACACGCACAAACAAACATTTATTTACACCTATAGCTTCAAAAGAACTTATCTAATTTGTATGAAACTTTCATAGTTTATCGAAAGTAACTCGCAGATAGCCCCAGATTAATATGAACCATCTGCGCTCTTTAACGTTTGCTAAATTGATTCTCTATGATTGATACTTTAATTCACGTAAAACAAATTTGACAATAATGGCTTGTAAAAGCATAACATCAATAAAATCCGTTATAGGATGCGAGGAAGCTATGTGCAACACCACATGGCAGACTATTTTTTTCCATTTTTATTTATTTTTATTATTTTTTTTGAGCCGTGGTACCTTGTAAAGTACAGGTTTGGAGTTGCTCGGTGTTTTTTTTTTTTTTTTTTTCTTTTTAACTTTTCATATATGTATTTAAATTTGTATTATCATCCCTTTATTCATTTTATTTACATATTAAATTTGGTGAAACCAGACGCCTAAAAATATTTATCGATATTGCCACCACAGTATGATAAAGTAAAAACTATAGCCAACAATACACTTATGCATTGCCATTTTCCTGTTTACAACGCTTGTCAGGGGTTGGTCTATATTAGATCTCGCTAACTTAGCTCTACTTAGGCATAAAGCTCATCTCATAAATATGGAAAAGGAAGACTTAAACCTTTCCTTTGACTATGCAAAGTGAATAAATAATTCCTTAATATTAAGATGTTCAAATTAGTTTAAGTCCAAATTCTAAATTATTCAGTAGTACAGCTTCAAATAAATGCACGCCCACGTAAATTCACGTCACCAACTTCATATTGTATACATATATATATAATAATAATAAATTCCTTATTTTCCGTTTTAAACATATAGTAACAATTAATATTCAGATAAAGCAACGAAAACGAGAGTCTTCAATAGCCAAAATAGGCTAGAGCGAAGACTCTGTCTAGCTCTGGTACACAATAATACATATTTGGTTGTTTTTTTTTATATGAGTAGAAAAAAAATCCTACCGCGGGTTTCCGCAAGCCGAGCGAATTTCCATTGGAAATTTGTAGTTCAATGTTGTGCAGTTTAAACTTCCTTCATAACTACTACAATTTAAAAGAAATATTTTAGTTAAATTAGGGTTTTTATAATAATGGTTATCTAAACATAATAGTAGTAGTTTCAAAGAGGTTTAAACTGCACAACATTGAACTACAAATTTCCAATGGAAATTCGCTCGGCGGTAGGATTATTTTAATCTTTGCTGACTCATCAGGAGGGGTTAATGACGTCATAAAGATAACATTTTTCGTGGGGATCCTTATCTCAACGAGCTTGATTTTTCGGTGCAAGTTTTATTTTGGTACGTCAATTCTTTCGAGAGCTATCGTGCTCACAAGAAATCCGCAAGAAATTGTTGTTATTACTATTATTATTATTATTAAATTATTATTCGAATCGCTATGGTAACTCATTTTTTGGATTCAGGATCTTAAAAAACATAAGAAGCGATACCTCACTTGATTTTTTGTATTTTTTTTATCTTTGCTGACTCATCTGGAGGGGTAAATGACGTCATAAAGATCCCATTCTTCGTGGGGATCCTCATCTCAACGAGCTTGATTTTTCGGTGCAAGTTTTATTTCGATACGTCAATTCGTTCGAGAGCTATCGTGCTTACAAGAAATCCGCTAGAAATACATATACCTATATATATATATATATATATATATATATATATATATATATATATATATATATATATATATATATATATATATATATATATATATATATATATATATACATATATATATATATATATATATATATATATATATATATATATATATATATATATATATATATATATATATATATATATATAAAGTTTTGTAAAACCTATTTTTTCGTGATCAGGGGCCCATGAAACGTATTTTGGCCACAATCCCGGTTCAAACTCCCGCCATGCCAGTGGCTTTATTAGCGAATTTTTCCAATGGAAATTCGCTAATAAATAAATATATAAATAATATATATATATATATATATTCTTTTATTAAATATGTATATTGTAATAATTTTAAGTAATACACCATATTAGACATATATTATTATAATTGTAGGTGTCTATTGAGCATGAAGAGACTATAGAATAGAAATAAAAATATATCTTCCTCGCATCCAAGCAAGTGTTTTATTGATTTCATGCCCTTACAAGCCATTATTGTCAAATTTATTTAACAATTAGTAATTTTTTCCCCCATTTTCGCTTCCAACCTTACCGAAGACAACGGAAGCTATGAGATCTTTCCGAAGAACGAAAAATTTTTAGGTCTTCGATTTCAAAAATTCCAAGACATAAATCCGTTTCAGACATCAGGGAACATTTTTCGTTCCGTGTTTGTCTGTCAGTCAATAGTCTGTCGCTCAAGTTTGTGAACCAACAAAACTTAAAAACTGCTAATCTGATTTTATTGAAATGTGTATGGCAGGTCATAATTAGCCCATTCTTGGTCCCATATAAGATTCAACCTTGTGCGCCTATTTCTTTCTCGTCCACTGCACAAACATACATTTATTTGCACCCATATCGTCAAAAGCACTTATCTGATTTTATGAAATTTTGATGGTTTGTCGAAAGTAGCCTGCAGATGACCTCAGATTAATTTCAACAGTCTGCATTCTTTAAATTTTGCTAAATTAATATACTATAATAAATAAAAGAAATCAAAACCAATTTTAATGTCTTAAAAAAAGGGTAAAATTAAAAAAACATTCACGTTTATAAGTTTTTATTCCATAAAATCATTAAAGTATACAAAATAGAACATGTGAAAACCATGTGCCACACTAATTGGTAGATTATTTTAATATTTCAAAATTGATTTTACTATTTACATGAATTAAAGTATCAATTTAGAAAAAGTTAAAGAGCGCAGACAGTTGAAATTAATCTTCTGCTATCTGCGGGCTTCTCTTGACAAACCATCTAAATTTTATGCAAATCAGATAAGTACTTTTGAAGATCTCTCCATCGGTGTGTTTATTTTAAATGCCTATTGCTAAGCTATGTCCCACAGACGAGCTTAGCCGACCACATATTCTTGAAAGGCACCAAAAGATTTACTTCTAGCTTAGAAAATTCTAGCTTGATGTTAGTCAGATACTTTTTTGCACGCTATCTCCTGGACTATAAGAGTAACAAAGTTATGTTGATTGAAAAAAAAAAGAAGTAATTTATTGTAGCAAAACGAAAAAATTGAAATATGGATGAATTTGAATTGTAAGTTGGAAGGTAGATGTTTGGATATAAACTATGAACGATGGTGGAAAGAGGTAGAGAGGATGATATCGCTGTGTCGCACCTGAGTTTACCTGCACAGAGAGAGATAGCAGTGTTCTCGCTGATACAACGTCAACAACGGAACGCTGAATAAAGAGAGAGACAGAGAGACAAACCGAAGGAAATCTCAAAGGATCGCAGTGGTGGAGAAAGCTTATTGAAAATCCTATATCCTTCCCAGGAGGATTGCAACGGATATAAGGCAACCGAGAAGGCATCTCTCAGTGGTTTCCCCCATCTACAGCACTCAAAGACCCGAGCTCATATCCCTTTTACCTTAAACATCTCTTTTACCTCCATGAAATAAGCTTATTTACCGAGAAAACGCAGCCAACAAATGGAAAAATATCCAAACACAAAACCTAACTTTAACCAATTGCTGATTTTTCTTTAAAAAAAAAATGAAATGGATTTTATTGAATATATCAACAAATCCTTCGAAACGAAAATATCGGGGATGAATTTAGAATATTTCTCTTAAAATTCAATTTATTCCAGAACAAAATAGAATCTTGTTACTTCAACTTCCCACATACTCGTATATAGTTCCAATTTCTTTACCAGAAATTTTTATTTTTTTTATAATTTATTTGAAAATCGTTAAATTTTAATTAAACTAAACATTAAAATTTTAATTTAACTAGAATGTGTTTGCAATTCGATAATTTCATTGCTGCGAAAACTAAATTACATCAGTTAAATCAATGATTTAAAAAAATTTTCCTGGGTATATTTAAATGCTGAATGAGGATGATTGAATAAGGAAGAGATATGCAACGCAGGACCAAGGAAGAAAGATGAGCATGAGCTAGATGAAGGAAAAGTTGACAGATTGACCGGCAGATAGCAGTATGAGTCAAAAAAGCAAGAGGAGACTGGAGAAAACTATCAGAAACCTCTACCTCAGAGCAAGGAAGGGGTAGAGGGAACAATACTATAGAAACTGTGTCTCAAAAAGTGGTTCATTATGCTCCACCCATATACTAAACCTCCCAAGCGGCAGTTTGGTGAAACAGTATCGATATCTCGATAAAAACTCGAAATTTATCTGATGTCAGCTGATAAGGATAAGTATAATGAGATATTTTCTTACATTTAATATTTTAATACAGTTTTCTTTATAAATACATATGTACTTTAATGTTTGTTGTTAACCGTATTAATTATCTAAAGGTAGTTACGTTTTTAATAACATGTAGTTCCTAGATAACCAAAAGCAATCTTTTATAAAAAATCGTCTTCTAAAGCAATCATATCAGATGTTTCTCTTACATATTTGATATTTTGACATATTTGACATTTCGATAATAAAACAATCAAACAAAGCACAAGATTAGGTTAAAGGGAAAAGCGTCGGTGGGCAGAGAAGGACAAGGAATAGACCAATAAGACAGGGACCAGTGACCACGTGATCGTGTTGTTGTCTCTTTAGTTTGGGTTGAGCTCGCTTGAGAGGTTTAGTATAGGGGGGTAGCATAATGAACCTCTTTTCATATCGCATTGCTCCCTCTACCCCTTCCTTGCTCTGAGTATCAGAAACTATCAGAAACCTCCAAGTCACGCCAAACTTTCATTAATATGATGATCTATTAGTATAAATAAAATTATAATTATAATATTAACAGGACATAATAAATGCCTTGAATCAATCCTAGACAAATCAATTGCATTTAAGCCGTCCTCCACGTGGCAACACGGAAGCGATTTAACAGCAATATAATATTGTCTCCCAATAACGGTAAAGGAGTGGGGGACAAAAAACGGAGAACTATAAGAAAGGAATCTATGGGCGATGACCTGGATGATCCTGCAGGAAAGCAGGATATCTCATATCACCTGTTGATATATGGAGGCGTTTAATATCAAATTCATAAGTGCTGCGAAGTACTCTTTCATAATTATAGAATGAAAGGAATCCAAATTCCATAAAAATTACACTAATGCCACTTTCTTGCAATTTTTTGGCTACAACGTATAGCCTACATCGTATATTTCTTGGGATGGATCAACCCAATACTTCCTTCTGTTTCTTCTTCGTCACGATCTTATGTACAGGTACAGGTAAAGCATTCCTTCCATACTTGACTTACTCGAACGTGAAAAAAAAACGTCTGGAGGTTCTTCATTAATAATTTGCTTTGAAATCAACTACTCTAATACATAGTAGGTATACTTTAAAAGACAGACGTTGACTGAATAAAATTGCCCCGTCTCCGAATGCCCTGTTGCTCAGACCACCGATGTTGGCTTTTGTAAAACCAACACCAACCATTGACTTCTATTGCTTTCATGTCACCCAGTGTGCGAACTGTTGTGAAATTCTTCAAATAACCTTTAAAAGCAATTTGTGTACAATATTATTAACATAAAAACATGGTGCTACTTAGTTTTATATTAAAGTTGATTAAAATATCGTCTGCCAATTTGTGTGGCACACAGCATCCTCGCGTCCTATTTCATATAATTTAATGACTTTATGCTTTTACAACACATTATTGTTAAATTTATATTGTCCTCCTGTTTTTTAAATCTGGCAACATTATTGTGATTGTTAAATGAATTAAAGTACCAACTTAGCAATATTTAAAGAGCGCAGACAGTTTAAAATAATCTGGGGCTACCTTTGGTCAACTTTTGACAATCCATCCAAATTTCATAAAAATCAGATAAGTACTTTTGAAGCTACCGGTACAAATAAAAGTATGTTTGTGCGTATGTGGAAGAGAAAAAAATGGGCACAGAAGGTTGAAACTTATATGGGACCAACAATGGGCTAATTATGACCTACCACCCAAATTTTATTAAAATCAAACGTGCAGTTTTAAGATATGTTGGTTTGCAAAAATTTAGTACAGACACGAAACCAAAAGTGTTCCCTGATGTCTGAAACAAATTTCTGTCTTAGAATTTTTGAAATCGGAAAAAGAAAATAATTTTATTCTTCAGAACGATCATATGGCTTCCGTTATCTTCGGTAAGCTCGGAAGCAAAAACTTAATTATGGGATTGTATTAAAGCATACTAGTCTTAAACAAGTAAGGCGCGCTTCAAGTAAGTACGTAAGGCGATAATCGCCGGTTTCTGTACGATTAAGTTAAAATTTTTGAGTGAAAAATTTGATAGTTACATATTATTTTTCTAAACTTTAAGACCTTTAAATTGATGTATAACATGTCATGCTTACTAAAAACTTTATTTTTAGTCGCCCGTCATATTGGCCGCCATCTTGAAAATATTAAATGAAACATTTTAATAGTTGCATATTCTTTTTCTACACTTCAAGACCTTTAAATTTATGTATAATGTCATGGTAACTAAAAACTTTTTTCAGTCATCCGCCATATTGGCTGCTATCTTGAAAATATTAAGTGTGAAAACTCCAAAAAGTGTAAATGCATAAGTAAGTTAAGTGTACATTTTCGAGATGCACCTGTGTGCCAAATTTCATGTTCCTAGCTATAGCAGTACATGAATTGAAACAAGCCAACAGACAGACACCAACGGACAGACAGACAGAGCCGTTATATAAGATTTCTTTTCATACTTCGTGCAGAAACCTAAAACAATTATTTTTACCGAGTTACTTTTTTAACAAATGCTTTTTGTTTTTATGTATTAATAATTGATTGAGCAAGGAACGTTGTAGTGGAGGCAGTGATTAATAAGTTCTGACAATAATGGCGGAGTGAAGTATGGGCTCACTGTATGAGCACGGCTTGACCAACTTAACTTTTTAAACTGCAGACATTTAATTTAACTGCCTCATTTAGATTAACTATCGAGGTTTCTCTAGCCATTAAGAGGATGTTGAAAAATTAATATTTCTTTTTCTCAAATTTGTTCCAGCTTCATTTGGAACGAAGTTCCTTATAGCACGTTCTGGAGCCCGGGAGTGACTCCGAAAAAAAAAACGACCAAAATCACCGTCACAAAATAACCGTTACGCTAAATCACCGTCAAAAATAACCGTCACGCAAAATCACCGTCACGAAATCTACCGATGACTATAACTTGAGTAAAAAAGCACTGAGTTAGTTGAAATTTGGTACACATGTTTATTTTACCAATGCCCAGGCTGAGTTCGTTGGAAAACGATATCCGCCCAAGCGTTCACGCGCAACGCTCGCGTAAACTTAAGCTTCAAAAAGACGGGAAAAAAATGTTATTAAGAAAGCCTGTTCCTTGACTTGTTTTGTTTATATTTGTAATATGTCACAAGGTCACTTGGTTTTGTAAATATAGAAAATATAATCACGGTCTTGTTAAAAGTAAAATTGATCTGTGCTGACGCTTATTTCAATATATTAGGTACATTATTATAATACTGCGTACTTAATACTTAATCCAAGAAAAAAACCTAACTTCATCTATTTAATAAGACAAACAACTTTTTTAAATATTTTTTTAGTAAAACGAACACCGACACTGTTATGAAGTGATAAATATCGCTATTTATTAAAGTTGACCCAAACGTTTAAAATAAAGAAAACAACGTTTTTACCGATATCTTCCGTTCTAACGTAAAACGATTTTAATAAAACTTCTTACACATTGTCTAAAGTACAATTGAAACAGGCATGTAAAATTTCAACCGGATACAAGCAGAAGCTTTAGAGTAGGGAAGATATATATTTTATAATAATTTAAATTAATAGGCCGGGTAGGTAGAAAACAGTCCTATTTCAATCCAACATCCTTTAACAAACATACTCTTTAACTATAAACTCATCATGATCAACTTTTTTCTTATATTCAATATATATATTTTATAGTAAGACGCTTGCTTTAATGATACAAATAATGATTCTTTTAATTTTGCCTTAACTCTCCTAGGTAGAAACAGTTCATTTCTTTTAATTTTGTCTCTTTTTTAACTCCGTCATGTATAAGTAGTTAGCAATGTATACGTACTTAGCAGTGTGATTTTATAATTTATATTTAATGAAAAGTGTAAGGAACTTCGTTCCTATCGGGTGCCCCGCGATACCACACGTGTCTTTTCACGTGCCACATTTTTTATTATATTATTCCTCCGAACCGAAAACTCGTAGGCAGAACAATGTTTCGTCTCTTAGCATTGGACATTATAAGTTAACTCGCTATAACCAGTTATTATATTAAGATTCTAATTCAGTGGTAATAGATTCAAAGAACGCTATTTTATCGTGGCATTGGTATCGGAACTTATTCGACTAGTGTCACAGTAGATTTAATTATAATGATAACGATGGTTGCTGTCATCTCCGTAGAGGGGTAAGATAATTTTTTAGCGCTGAATGTGATTAACTCACCACCTCGAGACCCGCCGGACAGATTAATTGCCGCTTTGTTCCCTTTATCAAACGCCTCCATTCAATTAAAACTTAATCCATTCAAAATTATTCCGCTGGCTCCACACTCGTATTGGAAAGCTTATTCTTGACTTCCCTGAGTTTTAATTAACTGCCTTGAGTCCTCCGACACCCTAAAACTGCGTTCCATTTTGTTCCTAATTACGTTGCTTCAAATCTTTGTTTTAGAGACCGGATGTACAAGTGAGAAATCAGAGTACCATACATGCGTTGGAACAATATAACAAGCTCGTGGCGTTAAAGAAAATACAACTTGCATTTTCCTGACACAGCTACAGAATAAAGACTAATAATGACTAATTAAATTATTCATAGAGACCTTACAAAAGAAAATGAAGTATGAGTTTCGTACCGTACTTTATCTACGATTGTTAAATTTAAATAATAAATACAGAAAAAAAAAACTTGCTGTATGTAAGTTCGTATCTCTCTCTTGATAAAGATGACATTAATTCTTGAGTTGTATTTTTTGCCGAATTAATTATTTCTGGAGGAGTATTATTCTCGACATTTTCGTCAAAGCCACTTGATTCACTCATTGTTTTTCACTAAAAACTCGATATAAACAGTTACTTTAATAAAAGAATAGCAAATTAGTTTTGATAAATGTAAACAAACTCGCTAATCGTGCGTAAAGTTGAAGAACTATTCTCTTCTTACCATCCTAGGGTGGTAAAGAAGAGGAATTCTTCAGAACCACGAGACGCGCATGCGCAATGCATACTAGTACGTAAAGAATCACTTTCTACGCATCTAAACAGAGATACAATGTTTATATTTCGTATCAATCGTATATAAAGATAATTTATAAACGTCACATCGCTTTGAAAAGTGAATAATAATCAATTTTAATTCAATCATATCACAATTACGATTGTTATTAATTATTATTATTATTATTATTTGACTTGAAAAAAAAAAAAAAATCACTAATTTTCAGTATTCAAGGCATATATAGGGGCATAGACCAAACTGTAATTATTTTTTATGAAAGTAAATAAATAAGTAAATAATTGTTTAAAACAACTTACATAGATATTCAGACCAGATGTAAATTATCTATATGAAAGTAAATTTCATTAAAATACCTGAAACAAATAGAAAAATAAAATTAATTTAAATAAATAAATTTTAGAATAGTTATTTTTTTTTTTTTTTTTTTTTTTTTTTTGGTTTGTAGTTTTAGTCCCGTTCAACAGCTTTATTAGGTCATTACAGGACGGGGTTATCCGGCCACTTTACTCATCTAATCGATGAGATCATCAGTGTGAAACATGTCTCACCCCGCTGGGATTCGAACTCACAGCCGGGGTTTAGACCTTGGTTTCAGAGTCGAGTGTGTTAACCCCTCGGCTACACCGGCCCCCTAGAATAGTTATTTTCTTATAAATAAAAACAATAATAGTAAATAGCATACTACTGTCAATATAGTTCAGGAGATAGCGGGCAAAAAAGTGTCTGACTAACATCAAGCTAGAATTTTGTGTATAAGTAAATCTTTTGGTGCCTTTTAAGAATAAGTGGTCGGCTAAGTTCGTCTGCGGGACATAGCTTGGTAATAGGCATTTGCAAAAAAAAAATATACCGGTGGAGAGCGGTCATGTCCCACCTTTTATGGCGGACAATGTGATTTTAATGATCCTTAGTAAGAAATTAGTTAGTAGACCAAAAATCAAGTTGATGATGGTTTGTCACTTAATAGGTTAGTTAGTCAAATATTACACTCAAAATATTATACTTTAAATCAATTAAGTGACAAACTACCATCACCTTGATTCTTGGTCTACTGACTAATTTTTTTACTCAGGATCATGAAAATCACATTGTCCACCGAAAAAGGGCGGGACATGGCCGCTCTCCACCGGTTTGTTATTTTCAAATGTCTATTGCCAAGCTATGTCCCACAGACTTAGCCGACCACATATTCTTAAAAGGCACCAAAAGATTTATTTATATACAAAAGTCTAGCTTGACACACTTTTAGTAGTAGTAGTAGTATTAGTGACACACTTTTTTGCACGCTATCTCCAGGACTATCAGGAACTATTGCAAAAATACAATATATGAAAACCGGCTTCGAAAAAATATTATATATAGGCAAACCCCAGGCTTTTCCCCGCGCTACCAGCGGAGCTACTGCTGGAGGACTCTTTGTAGTTATGGTTCTAAGTTTACTCGCTTTTCTGGTTACTCCTAAAAGAACCAAAAGAATTACATTTCTCAACTCAAATTCTAATACTTGTAAATTTCCTAAGAATAGTTTGACACCTTTGAAGAAAGTTTATAATCTTTCAAATTGTAATAGTTATTTGTGCAATTAGTGCGCAAAGTAGTACTTTGCTGCACTCGAGAGAACTATTTACGAGAGAAATATTAGGTTTTTCGAATGCAGCAAAGACACATTAAGCTCGAGTTGCACATTAAATTTTTCCTACAGTTGGTTTTTAATCTGTAAATAAACTATAAAATAATAGTGTTTATCAACATGTAAAAAGGTTTAACAATATCAACTAAACCAGCTGTTCTGTTTATAGCCAGTGTTGCCTTTTTTTTTTGCCTGATTCAGCAAACCTGACTAAGCGCTGTTATTATTTTTCATCATACCACTTACTCATCACTCATCACATTTGTCTTTATTTTTAGATTGTCTATCTTTACTTTTTTATATTTTAACATTTTTATATTCGATATATAGTGTTTAAATCATGTTGTTAGTTAAAAAAAAAATCAGAGGCCACTAAAGTGGCCTCTCCTGCTGCTTCGCAGCAGGAGGAAGCAGCATTGGTCGTGGTCAGTACTTGGATGGGTGACAGTTCTGAACTAACTGATTTATTATCATTTTTACAAAAAAAAACCTTATTTTTAATACCTATATTTTATTTAATTATTTAAAGTTTGGCGGTATTTTGACAGATATAAACAAACTTTGACGTCATCAAAATTATCGCACTAATAAATAATTATATTCGCTTATAACTTTTAAACTAATTAATGGAATTTCATCGGGGTTTTTTTTATATTTGTTCCTTAATTTTTTCCGGTTCCAACGATATACGTCACAAACCAATTTATACTTTTGGTATTATTAACCGTCAAAGTTTAAAAAATCAAAAATTGATAACTTGTTTGTCATAAAGAGAGGTATATTAGTGCCAAATTTAAACTTGATCAGGACCATTGTCGATTTATTTCGATTTTTTTTTTAATTTTTGCTGACTCAGCAAACTGGGTTCAAGATGGCGGAAAAAGTTGATTTTCCGGGCGGGACAACTACAGGTTAGGACTGATTTTTCTGCCAAGTTTCAACTCTAGGTTAAATACCTTGGGCGCTACGATGATAACACACATACACACACACACACATACACACATATATACGTCATGCTAAAAACCACTCAGGAGGTCTTAAAAACACCTAAAACGGATTATTCCGTTGAAATCTCGAAAACAAATTTTTTGGTGAAAACAATACTTTTCCTACTATTAGTAGTGAGGAAAAGTAATAATCATTAGTTGTAATTGTTGTTATTATTATAATTTGGATTATTTAATCTTTGTTTAGATTTAAGTTCTTTATGTTCGTAAGTTGGAACACTGGAGTGCGGTAAAGTAAAATGAGTGCGGTAAAGTGAAACGAGTGCGGTAAAGTAGTAAGTGCAGGAATCTGCGGTTTTGCGTACTATTTTGAGTGCGATAACAACCATTTTATCGGACAACAGTAAGAAAAGTATTTTTATTGTAAATGAGTCTTCCAACACACATTTACAACACAATAAGGTCAAACCGGAAATGCTAAATGCCAAACTAATTTAGCCATATAGTTAATAGACCATAACTTAGTCTATTTACCTTTAGAAGGTAAATAATCAACTATTACGTTGTGGCCCATGGTTTAGTAAATTATAAACGGTGTTTGTTCGACCAGATGTTTATCGTAGGGTAATGACGGTTTGAACTATTATTGGTGTAGTCGATATGCAAGTGTTTTACCATGTAACGGTATTAAGTATTAGTATAATACATCATATCGCGTGTAACTTAAACACTTATAAATAGCTACTGTTTACTTTTTAAGAGTTTAGTAAAAATTAAACAACACTTAAATTAAGGTTGGGATGCAAACACTGCATGTGGCATTTATGAGTTTATGAGTTTATTAGACAAAACTTAAAATATCAGAACCATAAATTATTATTACTTTGTAACAAAAGTTCTGTTATATAATATGTTGTAATTCCTTGTGTAATACGAGTTTCATGTAAGTATCATTAAGTATCATTAAGTATCATTAAGTAGTGACATGATCTACTTAAAAGATACGTATTTCTCAAAAAACTAACATAATTCCCCCGATTCCAGAAACGAAGAGGAATGTTTCACTCTTTTTAGGACACAAATTGGTTTGTTAAGATGTTCTATAATAACTGGACGGATAAATATACTATAATATATTATGTGGGACTTATTTGTTATCCCCCCCCCACTGGTACCAAACGATTTTTCGCATATACAGGGTTACACCCTTCAACTTTAACAGGGTTTTCTGATTTCCCAAGACTATTTAGTGCACAAAAAGCTGACAAACCACGCGTTAGGTTAATCACCTTATTATTTATATAAAAATATTTATACTTACACTTTTTTAGAACAGCGCGTTGAATCTATGAGTATCAGCAAAAATAAGAAACTAAATAAACAGGTCAAGTGTGTGCTAGTCAGCACGCAGCGAGGGTCCGTAGGCCACAATATATAGTGTTTAATTGAAAAGTGTATAAACAGTGTTTTTTTAAAATGCTAAAAAGCTTACTTTGAACCATTCTAAGGGTCTGATATTCTCGAAACACACTCTGATAAAGTATTTTTTTGCCACTGAACTGGACTGCAACCATATAAATACATCGAAAAGACCATAATTATAAAAAAACTTATTTTGTTACTAAAAAATAAAATAATATTTTTTTCGAAATTTCCAAAAAGTGGTATCTTTACTTTTGGTCCAAGAATGTACAGGAATTTTTTCAGATTTTTTGCACTTCACATAAGCGAGATAGAGGGGGGGGGGGCACGTTTCACACCCACTTCAAACTTGCCTACGCTCGCCCTATCAAAGTTATATCCAAAGAATTATATATTTTTGTAATCAGCTCGACGTACCCTTTCATATGATACCCCTCACGGTGTCGAAATAAAATACAAAAATTTTAACCCTTAAGTTTTTTTACCCTAATTTTTTTGAAAAATATTTTTTTTAAGTCGCTATATTTTTAAAATATGTGGGCAGGTACAAGACACATACATGCCAAATTTCAAAGCGATTGGACGAAAGGTGTCCGTGAGAGCACGCGAGAGGACGGACGGACAGACACACGCAGGAAAATATAAGGGTCCTTGGTTTTGCCTACGGACCCTAAAAAGAATATGGGATAAACCGGAAACTTCTATGGACTATTATCAATGCGAGTTTATGTGGAGGAAAAGGTACAGAGAACAAGACATACTTGAACAAATTCTAATATACATTGTATTATACTTGCCTCCGGGTCAATGAACTTTGAGTGTTAAAAAAAGAAGAAAAAAAAAGTAATATATTTATAATAAATTGTGATTTTTTTTTAGCCTTCCATATTCTACACAGTTAGTACGCAGAGACAACCATAAAAGTTGAAGGGTGGAACCCTGTACATGCGAAAAATCGCCCGGTACAAATGGGGGGGGGGGGGGAGGGGGATAACAAAAAACTCTAATAATATGTTATAAGATGGCAGTGTTTTGTACGGTTAATGTTCTCTTAGATTTCTAGGTCTTCTGATGGCGACCATGTCATGTTGAATGGGTTTTCCAACATTTCCCCTTCTATGTTGGAGGTATCTTCATATGTACATGTTGACCTAAGAGAGAGACAACTTGGCCTAGAAGGAATGGCCAGCCGCTGTAGCTTATATCCCATTCTGGGACATGGGGGCAATCTCTGTAAAGAAGCGAAACGAGCGTAGGAAAAAGATAAGTGGAAAAACGAGCATAGAAGGCGAAATAAGCAAAAAAGGTGAAATAGGCATAGGAGGCAAAACGTCGGAAAGCCCGTCGAACATGATGCGGTCCCCACTGGAGACCTAGAAATCCATTGTTGCAAGGCAATTTCAGCCAAGCTATAAAAAAAAAATACCATGAACAATTAGGGTGGCTACGAACTTGCGGCTGTCAGTCGAACGATTATGTAGAATGTAACACTCGGTATTCACTAAGAATAGTCCTACATACTACTAACAAATCGCAGCGCCGAATAAGATGCAACATGCTCTATTTTCTAGTCGACAAGACTGTCGCTTTGCAGAAATGGAAATTCGAAAAAAGTACATGAGCTGGCGCAGTTGCACCTGCTACTATTTAGTAAACTTAACTTGTGTTACAGATTGACGATCATAAGTTGTATTAAGTCTCCATTTGAGATTCTAATACTAATAAGTAGTCTTTGGACATATCATATTTGAAGTAGTTGATTAAAAGTACATAAACCCATTCAATAGTAATCGCAAATTTTTGTAGAGTTTACTCTAAAATCGAAATTCATTTTGTGCAATTGTTTCATGGTTGATAAGAGGACGTACACAACGCAAAGCTACTTACAACTTATATCGATAAGATTTATTTTACTCTAGTCGCACTTGCGTGCATCTGTTATCTATAGCGATCAAGATTTTTTTTCTTTGTCGTAGAGAACTGAAAATCTCAAGTACGTAATCACCCTTATTATTATAACATTAGTACATCCATTTAAACATAAAATAATTTCTATATAGTCTATTTTTTTTCGAATTAGCAAAGTAGTAAATAATATTCAAACAGAAACTAGGTTGAGGGAAAACAATAAATTCAAATTCAAATAATGTTGTGTAATTGTTATTGTTCTAGCTTAAAAGCCAATGCTTTTACAAATAAAACAAGATACATTCGATTTGTATAAAACTAAAGTGACGAGCCAAAAATAAGTGTTGGAAACTACAAAAGACATGTCTTAATGCCAATGAATTCTGATAGTGTAATCGCATGTAACACGTTTTGAGTGATAATTATTCCTTATAAACATGTTCTGAATTTGAAATTATAGAACCTATTGGATTTGATAAGTTACTAACTTTAATATGCCAGAGGCGTACCCAATGATATTTTAATCAAATTGGGTAAAAATACAGTAACAGAAAGTTTGTCTTAGCAGAATAACTTACTGCTTCATTTTGTGACTATTCATAGTTTGCATAGAGAATTTAGATTACCTAATGCGTGTAATTTGACATGTACGTCCAGTTAAGATACAGCAAAGCTGGAGCAGCCTGTATAAACTGTGAGAGAAAATTAAAAATCCAGAACTGATATGAAAAATTACATTACACGTCTAGTGCTGAAAGTAGCATTTTGCATGCGAGTGAGGAGTTTCCACCCGAGTGAGATTGAGGGTAGTAAAACTACACGAGCAAAGTAAAATGCAGTTTTCGCCGAATTAATTATTTCGGGAGGCGTATTATTCTCCTCATTTTCGTCATAATCACTTAAATCATTCATTGTTATAACTAAAAACTCGATATAAACAGTTACTTAGTCAGTCAGACCGTTGGTGTCTGTCCCTTGCTTGTTGCAATTCATAAACTTCTATAGTTATAGGAACATGAAATTCGGCACGCAGGTGCATCTCGGCATTTGAGACAACTGTACACTTTTTGGAGTTTTCACACTTAATATTTTCAAGAGGGCGGGTGAATAAATAAAAGTTTTTAGTCACCATGACATGTTATACATCAATTTAAAGGTCTTGAAGTGTAGAAAAAAAATGAGTATCGCCTCACGTATTTACGTGAAGTGCCTTACTTGTTTTATTTTAGAATCACTATGCAATAGACAAACATTTTTATTTTTATTATTATTATTATTATTAATGGACTAAGAGTATTTTTTTTTTTTTGCACTAGCGAGACCTTTAAACTACTGTCCAATAATTATAATCTAAACGTTTTTACTTAAGAGAGGAGACGAGTAGATAGATACTCATGTTGCTCTCATAAATAAAGAGTCTTAGATTATTTTGAATAATTTAAATTAATTGAGATTTTCTAATTTAACGTTCTTGTCTATATATTTCTAATTTGTCTTTATAAATCAAGGCAAAAAGGTCCCATACTTGCAACCTGTTTGGATACAATATCAGGACCTTGGTAACACACTTTGAGTTAGAGTTGGTCTCAGTTAATTATGAATCCAAACTGGTTTAGAATTTGATTTGGTGAGAGGAAGACTTTCTCGAAAAATAGTAAAACCTGTTGCGTAAGACACGCACTCAGCTAGATTTCTTCCTTTTTATAATAATACAATTACCAATTCTAACCACCTCTAACCACCTCTAACCACCTCTAACCACCTCTAAACACCTCTAAACACCTCTAACCACCTCTAACCACCTCTAACCACCTCTAACCACCTCTAACCACCTCTAACCACCTCTAAACACCTCTAACCACCTCTAACCACCTCTAAACACCTCTAACCACCTCTCACCAATTACCTTTAAAAATACCCTATAAAATTAATTCTCAAATATTCCTACTATTATAGTTTTAATAATAATTGCATCTGATTCTTTCTTTTGCTAACTAACATTATAATATTAAAATATGAAATAAAGAAAAAGCATTATATTACTAAATCCTAGGTAATATTTTATATTTTGACGATTTATTTCTTAACGGTATAAATATATATTTCTATGTTTTAAACACTTAGCAGTTGTTAAAGTCTTATCAGCTTTACTTATTTTTTTTTTTTTTTAAACTCTTGGAAAAACTTTTGCTTCAATTTTTTTCCCCTACATTAGTCCAAATGTTAGAATTTTCCTCCCGAACTTGGTCAAACTTTAATAATTTATCAATGTCAGTAACTGTACTTCGTCTTGAAAAAAGTAAAAAAATATAATATAATATAAATAAAAAAATAAAACGTGAAAAAGAATAAATATATATTTTAAATATACATGTATTGTGTAGCCTTAGTTTTCTCGGTACTAGTTAATTGCGTGCCACCAGCTAACCCCCTTCCCCATGAAGGATAAATCATATCGAATGCAGTATCGATAGTGGACCACTGTTAAAAGGTTACACTTAAACCAGGAAGGCCCGTAGATAACTAATGTATTTCAAGAACGTTTATACATTTATTTCAATTATTGAATACAAAGTGACAATATAAATTTTTTGATAACTTCTACTTTACACATTTGTCAAAAATACTGCAAGTAGAATTTTAACAATAACCATTGCCATTTTTTTACTTTTTTACTTTCTCATAATATAAAGAGAAAGTATTGTGATCAAATTTAAAATTAGAATTTTTAGACGGGAAAAAAATGTAACTTCATCTATTCAATGAGACTAACATTTTCTTTTGATACAATTTTTTAGTAAAACAAACAGCGACACTGCTATGAAGTGATAAAGATCACTAAAACTAATAATAGTTTTTACAGAATAAACAATATAACAAGAGAGTAATATAGCAATAATGTTAATGTTAATATAACAATAAAGTACATGATAGGATGCGAGGAAGCTATGTGCCACACTAATTGGGAGACTATTTTTTTTCTCTCTCTCTCTTATAGTACGTTAAAAAACAAGAAGTGTAAAATAATTAACTAACTGATGATAACGTTAAGTCGGAACCGGTTCTTTTAATTTTTTTTCATTTTAACATTTGTAATTATTCTTGTTGTAAGACAATGCACTGACTATTCCTTAGATACGCGTTATTATTTATTTTCTCAGTTACCTAATTATATCATAATGTTGAGAAAAATATGTTTTTTATTTAATTTTAAACCAATTTAGCACTCTTATAGCATTCATACGCCTTCTTTATCATCTTGGACTTTTTACTTTTTTATATAAAGAGAAAGTATTGTGATGGCGCGAAAATTCAATTTGGAGATTTTGATGGATTTACATGTTTTGAGATCCCCTGAGTCTAAAAAATGTGTTTTTAAGAAATGTCTGTCATCTGTCTATTCTGTCTGCGCAGACGCCTGGAGCCTAAACAACCGAGCCGATTTTGACGAAATTTGGTTTACATGTTCAGAAATATCATACCCCTAGGCGAAATCGAGAAATGAATTTTAGCTCCAAATTTGGGGGCGCTACCCCCAAAAACTAAAATGGAGTCCATTTAAATACAAATCTAACGATTTAAGCCACTTTCCCGGGAAAAATCTAGTTTCAGAGAAAATTTTAAACGTGGAGTGAGAGAGACAGGGTTCGATTCCTCACCGAGGAGAAGTTATTTTTATGATATATTTTGATCAAATTCTCAATAATAATTAAATGTACTAATAAAATCTAACAAATGGAAAACACTGTTTCAAGTAATTATGAATCCGTATATAGGAAAGTTTGTCTGAGATGCCTCAGACCGATTATTTCCTTGTCATAGTGATCGATATATTTTACCGGGTAGTAGTCTTAGAAAGTCTCCCCTTGTCCATCCATTTATCCATCTTTATCTTTGTTCAGGTCTTTAGGCTGAATAAAAGTTGTATTAGGAAAGGCAGCTAGGTAAGAATGAGTCAGAACGACATGTGGATGAAATGAAGATAAAGAGATAGGACCCTTATATACACAAAACAGTCGGACCTCCATAAATATAACCAAATTGATGGCTACAGAAATAAAAATTCGTAATAAAGTATCTAACGAACTGATTTAGCTCAGAATTGGTGGATAGTTAGGCACTGACCCACAAATGATACTCCTTGATTTTTTTTTTTTCAGGAAGCTATGTGGCACACTAATTGGCAGTCTATTTTTATTTTCATTTACTTTTATTGGCACATTCTAATAAAAATTGTCAGGTAGGTTAGGTAAATAAATTAAAAAAAAAATCGGGTACGGGGTACCTCGGAACTTTTCCTCACTTCAGAGGCCACTAAAGTGGCCTCTCCTGCTGCTTCGCAGCAGGAGGAAGCAGCATTGGACGTGGTCAGTACTTGGATGGGTGACCGTTCTAAACTAACTGATTTATTATCATTCTTCAAAAATAACCTTATTTTTAATAGCTATATTTTAATCAATTATTTAAAGTTTTGCGGCAATTTGACAAATGTAAACCAACTTTGACGTCATCAAAATTATCGCATTAATAAAAATAATTATATAACTTTTAAACTAATTAATGAAACTTTTTCGTTTTTTTTTTATATTTGACCCTTAATTTTTTCCGGTTCCAAAGATATGCTATATGTCAAAAACCTATTTATACTTTCGGTATTATTAACCGTCAAAGTTTAAAAATTTAAACATTTATAACTTCAAAATGGCGGCCAATATCATAATGAAATTTGGTGGGCTTGTTTGTCATACAAACGGGTACATTTATGGCAAATTTCATTTCGATCAGGACCATAATCGATTTATTACGATTTTTAATTTTTTGCTGACTCAGCAAACTGGGTTCAAGATGGCGGAAAAAGTTGATTTTCCGGGCGGCACAACTAAAGGTTAGGAATGATTTTTCTGCTAAGTTTCAACTCTCTAGGTTAAATGCCTTGGGCGCTACGATGATAACACACATACATACGTCATGCTGAAAACCACTCAGGAGGTCTTAAAAACACCTAAAACGGATAATTCCGTTGAAATCTCGAAAACAAATTTTTTGGTGAAAACAATACTTTTCCTACTATTAGTAGTGAGGAAAAGTAAAAAAGATTCATATTATATCAATCTAAAATCTTATTAACTTTGAATGTGTTGCACTTATTATAGAGTTAAGAACTAACTCGTTTTTTAGTTCCAAATTCTACTCTTAAGGAACCGGTTTTAAACTTCTAATTCTCATTTCTTCATCACTATTTTTGCAGTTAAAAGTCACAAGAATCAACTTAACTTGAGACTCGTATTTAAAAATTGTAAAGTTAATAAATCAAAGAAGCTGTAGTATCACGCTTCAAGAAAAAAAAAATTGAATTCTGTTATTTCTCGTCAAAGAAGTACATAAATATACAAGGAGATAAATCAAAAACTTATATTAATCAATTTAAAAGAGTTCAAATTATTAAGAGAAAATTTAAAATTATAAGAAGAGAGGAATTAAAATATAATGCATAATAATGAAGTAAATTTTAATTAAGTAAAGTGTGTGAAGTAATTACAGACACTACATTAATCTGATTAGATTTTATGTTTTACAGAGGAGATTCCCTTGATGCTATTTAATATAGAGGAATAAGAAGTAAGAATCACTCAATCTGGACGTACAAGACTAGACAAACTGGTTTAACTACCTTCGTCTACAACCTGATCCAACTAACATCTTGTACTCGCAGCAAAAACAATTATAATTAACTCCATCATGGCTTTGTACAATAATCCATTAAATCTCATCCTTGTTTTTGTTTTTGCAAGCCGTACAAAGCATATATTCCTATGATTAAACTCAATTCTAGGTAAGAATTATATTGGTCTAAGAACAAATGTAATTATTAAGCTGTGTCCGCACTATGTCGATCGATACGGTCGACTTTTTGACTTGTCCAGATTACCTTAGTATGTGTGGACGTGTCGAGCGACAAATAATGAATTCTATACCTACAGTTTTAATTTAATTAAACTTTTTTAAAAAAAAAATGAGTGATTTTGGGTAGTGACACACTTCGCCACCCGGGTAGCGCCACCTGGTTGATGCCACTTGCTTACACCACCTGTCTTGCGCCACCCGAGTTTTTAATTTTTTCGACCAGTCGAGAAATGGACCCGGAGGAGATAGCTGTGCTTGCTAATCATTATTTTCGTGAAAGAAGAAGGGGAAAAAGGCGTTTTTGGGTTCATCCAATAACTTCAGACAAAAAAAATACTAGTTTGTTTCATACAGTTTACCCCCGTATCAAAGAGGACAGTAACAATTTTTCAATTTTTTGCCGAATGTCGCGTAGAACTTGCAACGAATTGCTTAGAATATTGAACAACAGTTTGATCAGTAAACACACTGCAGTCAGCCCCTAATTTGATTTCCCCTATATTTGATTGAAGGAGTGGGGGCTGAGTGGCAGGGACTTGGGTGGCACCGTCTGACAGGCTCAATTAAAAACAATGGGTTGACCGGGTGGCGCCACCTGCAGGTGGCGGTTAGACCCTGGGACGGTCGATTGTTTAGTGCGACCCGGCGGATGGCGCCATCTCGTGTGGTAGATTGCATTCTATTATCATGCATGGGTGGCGAAGTGTGTCACTAGCCTTAGAGGATACTGCAGTGGCGGCGGCTGCAATTATCATTGCAGTTGTTAGAAGCCAGCAAGATCGTCGTCGCCAATCAAGAAGGGTTTTGGGTAAGACCCAGCCTTGTCCGAGGTAGAAAAAAGTACAGTACAGAGGAATTTATGAAGGATTTATTGCTTGATGAGGTGGATGAGTTGAATCTGGAGTACAGGTGTGACATGGGCTTTCGAGACTTTTTTCGAATGGACAATTTCGATTTTGAAAATTGATTAAGTATAATAGCGCTGAAGCTGAAAATAATTTAAAAAAGACACATCATTTAGACAAGCCATTCCAGTGAGACATTTTGATTTTCTTTTCAACCTCAACTTTCTAAATGCCAAAAGAAACAGCAATTTTCATTAATCAATTATGCTATTTGTTTCTATTTTTATATTGTGAATGAGTTGAGTCCCACAATAAACTCCATCACGGTACATTTCAACAAACCATATAATTTGTCGTCATTCCAATTCATAATGATAAAATTAATCAAACTAAACACCACAGACTGCTGCACTTAACCACCAAATGCACTCAGCAGAACCAATAAATGCACTCAGCAAAACACAACTGAACAGAATGAATATTTTGTACCTACTCAAAAGTCGAGCGACATGTTTCGACACGTCCACACTACTGTTGTCGATTCGACTTGCTTTGATCCGACTTGATTCGGGTTGCATTTGAGACGACCCGACATGGTTCGACAAAGTCGGGCGACACGACCACACTTGTACGACATTGTCAGTCGACATAGTGTGGACGCGGCTTTAAACAGAACCTTTATAACATTTTATTTATAAAAGGAAAGATGTTGTTAGTTCTTTTTAAGAATAAAATATTATAGAAAATGAAATTTCAAACACAATGCTTTCGCTTTATTAATATGATTTATTAATGTCAGCAGAGTAATACCGTGTTTTTGCACACTGCAATAGGCTACACAATTTGCGAGAGACACCAAGGGATGGGCCACGCAAGCGTGACACATAGGAACTGTTCCAATATCAGACATAACGTCATTAAGATGTTGGCTCGGCATTACGCTATGTCCTGCATCGTTTCGTCGCGTCCGACTCATCAGGGGCCCGACGATGCCCACCCAACTCTGGACCTATACTAGATCAAGAAGATCAGATATAGGACTTATCAGAGACGAGCGTGCTCGTCTCTGATGGATAACTCGTTTATTAGTTCCAAATTCTACTATTAAGGAACCGGTTTTAAACTTCTAATTCATAATTCTTCATAACTTTTTTTTCAGTTAAAAGTCAGAAGAATTAACTTCACTTGGGATTGGTATTTAAAAATTTTTAAGTTAATAAATCAAAGAGGCTGTAGTATCACGCTTCAAGAAAAAAAAATGAATTCTGTTATTTCTCGTCAAAGAAGTACAAAAGGTGTGCAAAAACACGGTATTACTCTGCTGATGTGTTTTGCCAGCCAAGCAAGAATGGCAGTATGAGAGCACGCTCGTCTCTGATAAGTCCTATGTCTGATCTTCTTGATCTGGTATAGGTCCAGAGTTGGATGGGCATCGTCGGGCCCCTGATGAGTCTGACGCGACGAAACGATGTAGGACATGGCGTAATGCCGAGCCAACATCTTAATGACGTTATGTCTGATGTTGGAACAGTTGGCACATAGGGGTGGCACATCCCTTGGTGTCTCTCGCAAATTGTGTAGATTTATTAATGTTTTGCTCTATGTACTTTCTTTTAAACACTAACAAAATATAAACAAAGATAGTACATCGAAAATGAGTGGAAAAGGATTTTATTGGCTCTATTTTATTTAAGCATGTGTGACCATTAATGCATTTGTGATCATAAAAGCGTTTTGATCATTCTGACAAAAAAAAAAAGTTTATGTATCCGAATAAAAATATATTCTTGACTGAAATCTATCTTAGACGTCATGAAACGTTTTTGGAAATCTTTAAAAACCTCTATTTATTGTAAAAAAATTAAAATTTCTTTTATTACATCAGTATTCATTATTACATCATGTTATGTTTTAATTTATGAATGCTATAAAAAAGAAAATAGTCTGCCAATTAGTACGGCCCACCCATAGCTTCCTCGCGTTCTATTTCGTATACTTTAATGATTTTATGCTTTTACGACCTATTTTTACAACCTATTGTTATATTTATTTAACTTTCCTCTGTTTCTTAAACCTGTAAAATAATTCTTTGGATCATTTTTTGTAAACCAACTTATTTATAGGTATATAAGTAATAAAAAAACTATTTTTGTATTTATTTGTAAATTTAATAAAACTCTTTTTTTTTTTTTTTTTTTTTTTCTCTTTATTGATTATCACAACTACATAATTTGTTAATGTTATAAGTGATACTGATAACAATGTTTTTTGGACGGTGAATTACATGCTAAAGGTAATAATCCATTGATTACTCCTTTTGGCGTGAATCATTCAGAATATGAACAAATATAACAATAAAAACAAGTGAGTGAGAAAAGAAGCACTAATTAAAAAAAGAAAATAAATGTTTGTTGTAAGGAATGATAAGTATGAGTTAATGTAAGTGTGAGTTAATAATAATTAATTGTTAATATGGAATTCCATATTTAATAGATCTCGGGGCCACTGTCTCCTCAGGCGACGAGGAGGATTATCAGGGATGGATTGGGAAGAAAGAAGTTCTACTAAAGGATTGGGGTGATTTAATAAGGACTCGTGGAATTTATGGTATCTGGATATAGATAGGTCACGGACAAAAGGAATATTGAGGTCATTATGGAGGGTGAGGTTGGATACGTAATAAGGAGCATCGGTGATTTTACGAAGGATCTTTGATTGAAGAGTTTGTAGTCGGCGGGAGTTGGAAGGCTTGGTGCTACCCCAAACCTCCAAACCGTAGGTCCAAGCCGGTTTTAAGACTGTGTTGTAGATAAGAAGTTTATTACTTAGTGTAATCTTGGACCTACGATCTAAAAGACGAAGCAGCAACTTGTAGCGTCTTGAGATGTCAGTACGTTTAGTCTTAGTGTGGTGTTGCCAGGTGAGTCGTCGATCAAGGTGAAGGCCAAGGTAACGGACAGTGCTAGATTGAGGAATAAGGACTTGGTTAAGAATGACTGGAGGACAGGTACTATGTCGAAGAGTAAAAGTGACATGTGCACTTTTCTGTTCGTTAATCCGGATCCTCCATTTTTTTAACCAAGGTTCGAGAAGGAGAAGGTGACTTTGGGTGTTATTGGATGCAATTTGAGGGTCTTGGTGGACTGATAGAATTGCCTTATCGTCTGCGAAGGTGGCAAGGACTGAGGAAGGGTGTTGAGGGATATCATATGTGTAGATGGAATATAGGAGGGGTCCAAGAATACTACCCTGAGGTACTCCTGCTCTAACAGGGCAGATGGGGGAGGAAGTGGTTCCTAAGCTTGCACAGAACGATCTATCGGTTAGAAAGGACTTGAGGATAAGGTAGTAGGTAAATGGAAGGATGCCCTTGAGTTTCCAAAGAAGCCCAGCATGCCAAACTCGGTCAAAGGCTTGCGCCTCGTCCAAGAAGACAGCTGAGCAAAACTTTTTCTTCTCAAGGGTGGAGGCAATGACATCGACAATGCGATGACACTGTTGGATGGTGGAATGGTGAGCACGGAAACCAAACTGATGGTCAGGAATGAATGGTTTAAGTATGGGAAGGAGTCTACGTAAAAGGAGCTTTTCTAGGACTTTCCCCATTACTGGGAGTAAGCTTATAGGTCGATAGGATGATGGCAGATGAGGAGGCTTGGATGGTTTAGGAATCATTATTATAGTGGCGAATTTCCACAGGGTTGGAAAGTGAGTTGTTTTAAGGACTGAGTTGAATATGTAAGTAAGGAAAAGGATGCCTTTTTTAGGGAGGTGTTTTAGGATTTCGGAGGTAATAAGGTCGTAACCGGGAGCTTTTCGTGGTGAAAGGTGATTAATACAGTAAAGGATATCAGAGGGATTAAAGGCTTTGGGTGGCGGAGATAATTGTAGGGGAGATAGGAGATCTTGGTTAACAAGGTTTTCGTGATCGTGATCAATTATGTCAGGATGTGGGGAGAAAAGGTTAGTAAGATGTTGGGCAAAGACTTCAACCTTTTCAGTTTCAGACTTTGCCCAGGAGTTATCAGGATTTAGAATAGGAGAAGGGATTGATTTTTGTGAAAGGATTCGTCTGGTCGCGTTCCAAAGTGATTTATCTTTGTTTGTTAGTTGTGAAGTATAAGTCTTAAATTTGTCTTCTTTATAAAGTCTCAGTAAGTTAGTCAGTTTTCTACTAGCAATGTTGTAAGTCCGTTTGTCTGATGGGTACCTAGTTTGTTTCCAGTTGGCCCTAGCTCGTCTTTTTTCGTTAATTAATGTACGTATTTCAATTGGTAAATTAGATCTATAGTTTTGTCTGTTAGTAACTGGTTGAGTTGAGTCCCAAATTGAAGTCTGTATTGTTTTAGTCAGTACTTGTACTGCTTCGTCGATGTCACTTGGTGTTTTAAGTGAAATTTGTAGGTCTAGTCTATGGTCTACTAGCGTTTGAAAAGAGTCCCAGTCAACTCGTCCGTTAATCAGTCGAGGTTTCTTAGGGCATGTAGGAGGATTAATGTCTAGGACGAGGAGGACAGGGCTATGGTCTGAGGAGAGATCGTCAAGAACAGAAGTAATAGGGTGTAGGTGAGGTATGGGTGTTGAAACAAAGTAGTCTAGAATATCTGGAAGTTTATTTGGATCAGAAGGGAAATAAGTGAATTGGCTAGGAGAAAGGATGTCGTAGTTTGTTGAGGATAAGGCGTTTAGGAGAGTGACACCACGGGGATTACGAGCTCGACATCCCCACTGAGGATGTTTAGCATTATAATCTCCGCCTGCAATGAATTTAGGACCTAAGGATCGGAATAAGGAATGGAAATCTTGTTGGGAAATAGGATGGTTTGGAGGGAAATATATTGAGGAAATCGTGAAATTAAATGGTAAGGAGTTTATAGATATGGATGTACATTGAATTGAGTCCGTGCAAGTAGGTGGTAAAGGATAGTGAGATATGGAATTCCGTATTAGGATCGCACTACCCCCGTGTGCAGTGTTATCTGGGTGATCTGTTCTGTGTGTTGTGTAATTTTGTATGTAAAAATGCGATCGAGTAGTGAAATGTGTTTCTGTGATGAGGGCAATGTCGATCCTTCTGTCTTGAAGCAAAATGTCTAGTTCCTGCCCGTGAAGGGTAGCACCATTAGCATTCCAAAGCAGGATAGTCAGGGATCGCTGAGTTGGAGTATTCACTGATGATGTTGAGAATCAGGAAGCAGAGTTTGGATAAAGGTAGTGAAAGTTGTGAGAGCTGTGAGGAGAGGATTAATAATGGCGTGAAGATCATGAAGGAATTTTTGAAGGGTTGCTGATATATCAGTGGATGATGGAGTTGGTGGTGGAATGTGGACTGGAAGGCGTGGTCGAGATGTCGCACCTGAGGCGGCAGTGGCGTATGTAACTCCGGTGACTACATGGTTGGTTTCATTTGGTTGGCTGGATTGCTGTTCTAAGATTGGCGTTGTTTCTTTTGTGGTCTCTTTGGAGATTAATAGACGTGTAGGAGCTTGGTAGGTAGACGTTTCTACAGTTTGATGGTCGGACTTGTTGACTTTTTCAATAACTGGAGATGTTTTTCTAAATTTTTTTTGGAGTTCTTTGTGGACTATACAACCCCTATAGTTTGCTGGGTGGGCTCCGTTACATAGAACACATTTGGGCTGGTCTTCAGGTTTTTTAGTGCAGTGTTCGGTCAAATGTGACCCTGCACATTTAACACACTTGGGTGCATGATTACAGTATGTTTTTGTGTGTAAAAATGATTGACATCGAGTACATTGAACAATGTCACGGCGCTTGTAGGGTTCTTCCACTTTAATTCTACAGTGGAAGATGGTTCTTACTTCAAAAATATCTTTATTTATAGGGTTCGGCTCCAATTCAACGAAGAATAAAGAAAGGGCAGAATTTCCTTTTATCACGTTGGTTACATTTCGCACTTTGAAGCCAAGTGCTTCAAGTTCTTCCTTTATTGCGTTAGGGGGGGTTGAGTGGTGGAGGTGTCGAATTACCACTCGGTAGGCCTTTTCCTCTTTCGACTGATAAGTGTGGAAAGTTACATTTTCAGCGCGAAAAGAACGAACGGCACTTTTGTAACCATCGATGGATTTGCACAGGATTGCGACATCGTTGGATCTAGCTTTACAGGTAAAGCCGTCATTCCCCAGTAAGCTTCTAAGCCCTTGGACAAATTTGGAGAAGTCTGTAACATTTTTTACAAAAATGGGTGGTGGCTTAGGGTCATTTGCCTGCGGATTATCTTTGACGTCATTTTCATCCCGTTGTTGGGATAAAACACCGTAAGGGTTTGGTGTAGTGAAATTAACTTGAACATTTGACGCTGATGGCTGCCCTTCATTGCGGGTCTGTTGTACAGGTTTAGTTGGCTGGCCTCCATGAAGGGAGCCTAGCACAGTGGTGTTGAGCGGGTCTGGACTGTTCGGTCTTGAACCAGAGGTAGAAGGGGAGGGAGCGCGACCTTCGAGAGAGCTGTCAGTTACGGCCCTCTTTGGTTTAGGCGACTTTGTTTTTGATCTGCGCCGTCTCTTCCTTTGACCCACAGTCTTATTCATGTTATTGATTGATAAAACTATTTGTTTACCTTTTGGAGGTTGCCGTGTGACCTTGGTGATAAGAGGCCTTCCTATCACGCTCCGTCGAAACAGCTTCTTCTATTTTATAAAAAATAGCTAAACTAGAAATATTGAAAATAATAATTGAAAGACTTCCGATTAAAATAAAACTTTGAGAAAAAATAGAAAATAATAAACTACACCACTTGGTAAAAAAATGAAAAAGAACTGTAAGCTAAAACTGGGATAAAATAATAGTTGAAGTGAGAGCCGATGTGTAAGGTTTGAACTCTGGCATGCAACTCCAATAAAACTCTAATAAGCACTTTTGAAGATATACATAGGTGTGAATAAATGTATGTTTGTGCACGTGTTGTAGAAAAACAAATAAAGCGCAATTGATTGAAAATTACACGAAACCAACAATGGGCTATAAATGACCTACTACCCAAATTTCAATAAAATCGGACGTGTAGTTTTTAAGATATGTTGGTTCGTAAAAATTGAGCGGCAGACCAACAAAGAACCAAAAATGTCCATTGACGTCAAAAACGGATTTCTGTCTTGGAATTTTTGAAATCGGGGATATAAAATTTTTTCGTTCTTCGGAACGATCACATAGCTTCCGTTATCTTCGGTAAACTCGGAATCAGAACCTCTTTTTATTACTTATTCACATGTTAGTTTCAATGTATGAATGCTATAAAAAATAGACTGCCAATTGGTGTGGTACATAGCTTCCTCGCATCCTATCCGCATACTTAATTGATTTCATGCTTTTACAAGCCATTATCTAATTGGGTTAATTGTTTCCCCCGTTTTTTTTTAATCTGTCAAAATTGTTTTGAGTTTTTACACGAATTAAAGTATCAATTTAGCAAAAGTTGAGCGCAGACGATTCAAATTAATCTAGGGCTATCTGCGGGCTACTTTCGATAAACTATAAAAGTTCATACAAATCAGATAAGTACTTTTGAAGCTATAGGTGTAAATTAATGTATGTGGAAAATAAACAAATGATCGCAGAAGGTTGAAACTTATATGGGACCAACAATGAGCTAATTATGACCTACCATACAAATTAAAATAAAATCGGACGTGTAGTTTTTAAGATGTGTTGGTTCGCAAAAATTGAGTGACAGACCGACAGACAGACACGGAACCAAAATGGTTCCCTAATGTCTGAAACGGATATCTGTGTTGGAATTTTTGAAATCGGAGACACAAAAATTTTCGTTCGAAGAACGGCCACATAGTTTCCGGTACCTTTGGTATGCTCGGAAGCAATAAATAAAATACTCTGCCAATTAATGTGGCACATAGCTTCCTCGCAAAGAAAAGACCAAATTTAAAAAAATACCTCGATAAGCATAATCAAAAAGTTGGCACTGTTCCAGTAAATATTTAATAAAGTTGAAGAAATTTAAACATTTGTTGGAGAAAAAAAGCCTCCAACAAGCACCAAAAGTTAGCGCACATATAATTAATTTAATAAACAAACTTAAAACAACAACCAAATCGTAGGAACCGCTGTATAAACAGTTTTTTTTATTTTACCCCCCTCAAAACTAAAAATAACACAAAATAGAATATAACAAAAATTAATCTACTATGCAAGAGCTTTTATACGATATACATGATATACATCATATTATAAAAGATTAACTTTAACATTTGTACCCCTGTACTCTGAGGTACCAAAGTAAAATTTTTAAAAAACAAACAATTCAAAGGGGCATTCATTTAACTAATAAATACATATAAATAAAAAACTTAATATCAAAAAAGGATTTAAACCCTTTAACCTACAACAAAATTATAAATCGGTACAAAAGTATTCGTACAACATTTTTAAAAAATCAACAAATAAAATAGCTTTAATGTACATATTAAGGCCTTTAAAATGATATACGACACAATATTAAAAACAAAAAAAAGTGGTCACGTGACACGGCGCACGGGAAAAAGTTTACTCTCATGTTCTCATCAAGTAGGATGAACTAATGAAATAAAATATACTCAATTTAAAGAGAATTAGTGTGAGATTCAATCTCCGCAATCAGAAATAAAATCGGCCAACTATTATAGAAAATATGGTCATTCAAAGACAAAAATGGAAAAAAATAAAACCAAAAAATAACAAAATGATCACCATCTAGAGTACAACCGACGATGATACGACAAAAACTCATAGGACTAAAGTTGTAGATCTTTTAAAACAGTCACCACTTGTGCTATCCATTTTCTAATACGACTTACCGTTTAGCCGCAATAAGCCCCCAAACCAGCTTGAAAATCAAGTCACCAATTTTTATTTTTTTAAGGGTGGAAGGAGGGGGAAAAGTGAACTTTGTATAATTATTTTGGTGTACAATATGGACGTTGCGCGTCGAATGGCGCAAACCACAAGTCTCTAGCTCTTCTGGAAGTGGGTAAACATTAATGTCAGTCAGTGAGTCAGTTAGCCATGCGGCTTTATAATATAAGACATATTAATTTAGCACGATTTAAAGTGCGCAGAAGGTTGAAATTAGGCAGGTGCAATCTGCAGGCTACTTTCGACAAACCATAAAAATTTCATAAAAGTCAGATGATTACTCTTAAAGATATGGCTGTAAATAAATGTATGTTTGTGAGCATGTGGATGACAAACAAATAAGCGCTAAAGGTTGAAACTTATATGGGACCAACAATGGGCTAATTATGACCTACCATCCAAATTTCATTAAAATTGGACGTGTAGTTTTTAAGATATGGTGGTTCGCAAAAATTGAACGACAGACCGACAGACCGACAGACCGACAGACCGACAGACAGACAGACACGGAACCAAAAATGTTCCCTGATGTCTGAAACGGATTTCTGTCTTGGAATTTTTGAAATCGGAGGCCTAAAATTATTTCGTTCTTCAGAACGATCACATAGCTTCCATTACCTTCGGTAAGCTCGGAAGCAAAATATAAATAATAAGGAACAGTGCTAGATATAATAATTTCAGCACCAGTTTTAGACAAGATTAATTTAATATATATTTTAGTGGATAATGAATACACCTACCATCCAAATTTCATTAAAATCGGACGTGTAGTTTTTAAGATATGTTGGTTCGCAAAAATTGAACGACAGACCGACAGACCGCCACGGAACCAAAAATGATCCCTGATGTCTGAAACGGATTACTGTCTTGGAATTTTTGAGATCAAATAGAGAACAGTGGATCATGAAATGATTAAAAGTGTAAGTTACCATGTTTTAGAAGATAAATTGGAATAAATGAGAAGGTAAATACTTTTTAAATTATAGTTCAATATTAAAAAATTTTAACAGACAAATTAATGTAATTGTAGGTAGACGCACGACGCACGGTTGAATAACTGGTAGTTAGTTTTTCAAAGGAAAATGTATATTTTAATATAATAGAAGGATTGAATAAAGGTTAGTGTATAGTGATATATATAATTATGGTATAAGTTAAGTCACAAAATTATATGTTAAATTATGTTGGATTGAAGTAATAATACTAAGTGTTTATGAAAATATTATTTGTTATTGTAAATGATGATGTAGATAAATAAATTTAAACTCTTCTTTTAGGCCTGAAGATGCCTCAAAGGAGGTGAAATATAGCCAAACATGGAGTAGCAATAAAATTTATTAGTAATACCCTATAGACCTAAGAAAGACTGAAGAATAAATTAGATTAAAGGGTAATACACTACAAATATAAAAATTTTTCGTTCATCAGAACGACCACATAGCTTCCGTTACCTTCGGTAAGCTCGGAAGCAATAAGTAAATGAATAATATAAATGTTGGCCAAGGCATCTTAATTATATGACCATAGAAATCAGTTAAGTATTTTGAGATGAGATAACATTTTTCGCAGAAGTTGCATTTATTATCACTTTTCTTTTACAGAACTCAAATAAACAATTTCAATCAATTATGAAAGATTGTTTTGAAGTAAGAAGCAAGTCAATAGAGAACAACAGAAGGCCAACCAGTATAAGAGAGCTACGTTCAATAAATTAACTAATAAATGATAATAAGAGTTTTTATTACTGTCAGACAAGCTAAACAATCGACCCATCCTAACAATGATAAATGCCTTTACAATGATATTTATGATAGTGAGCGAGACTCATTATTATACAGGTTGTTATGACTAGAGTAAATATCATAAAGTTCGTGGAGCTGCGCCGTCTCATCATAACAGGAATAAAACAACGTAAACAAACAAACATTGTTTTAACAACTCAATTGCTAATATAACAAGCAAACATTGCCTATACGTTTCAACATTGAATGTAAAAATGTAATAAAAAATGTATATTTCATTTAAAAATAGACTGCCAATTAGTGTGGCACATAGCTTCCTCGCATCCTATCATGTACTATAACAATTATTGCTTATACTTTATTGTCAGATCGTTTATTTTGTAAAAACTATTAATAGTTTTAGCGATCTTTAACACTTCATAGCGGTGTCGCTGTTGGTTTTACTAAAAAATTGTATTTGAAAAAAATGTTTGTCTCATTAAATAGATGAAGTTAGATTTTTCCTCCAACCTAAAATTCCAACTTTAAATTTAAAGTTCACATTTACGCGAGCGTTGCTCGTGAACGCTTGGACGGATAACGTTGTCCAACGAACTCGTCCTGGGCATTGGTAAAATGAACATGTCTACCAAATTTCATCAAAATCTGTTCAAATTTACTCAAGTTATCGTCGCACGTTTCATAATTCGCGGACACACAGACCGACAGACAGACAGACAGACAGACAGATACGAGACCAAAAATGTTCCCTGATGTCTGAAACGGATTTCTGTCTTGGAATTTTTGAAATCGGAGGCATAAAAGTTTTTCGTTCCTAAAAGTTCGGTAAGCTCGGAAGCAATAACAATAGTCCAGGAGATAGCGTAAAAAAAGTGTCTGACTAACAATAAGCTAGAATTTTGTATATAAGTTAATCTTTTGGTGCCTTTTAAGAATATGTGCTCGGCTAAGTTCGTCTGGGGACATAGCTTGGCAATAGGCATTTGAAAAAAAAAAAAACGGTGGAGAGCAACCATGCCCTGCCCTTTTTAGAGGACAATGTGATGTTCATGACCCTGAGTACGAACTGAGTTAGTAGACCAATAATCAAGTTGATAGAAATTTGCCACTTGACAGGTTAGTTAGTCAAATATTACTCCAAATCAAAAAGGTCACCTATTAAATGGGAAACTAGCATCAACTTGATTTTTGGTCTACTAATAATTTTGTACTCAGGATCATGAAAATCACATTGTCAACCCAAAAGGGCGGGGCATGGCCGCTCTCCACCGGTTGGTTTATTTCAAATGCCTATTGCCAAGCTATGTCACGCAGATGAACTTAGCCGACCACATATTCTTAAAATGCACCAAAAGATTTACTTATACACAAAATTCTAGCTTGATGTTATTCATTCACTTTTTTGCACGCTGTCTCCTGGACTATAAATTGAATTAACAATTGAAAAAAAAAATACTACTATTACAGTATGTACATTACGAGGTGTGAATTTTAACACTCAGATTAGCCAACCATAAATAAATTGGTAGTGCGTGAAGTCTCACGTAAAAAGGGTTTCGTTGGTGTTGTTAACCTGAAATTAGTAAGGGGGGGGGGGGGGGGGGGCAAGATTTGGATGTTTTTTGACAAAATGGCGGGGAAATTAAAATTCTTTCTACAAGTGTTATATATTTTTGTAATTTACTCTTCAATACCTATCATTTGATACAATACTCAAAATTTAAAAAAAAAAAAAATTTCCCCGTAACAGTAATTAGCCGCCATCTTGGATTCCCAGTTAATCTGACCAAGTTGATATTCTTATTTTTTCTTTGGCCATCAGACCGAACATTTTTCATATTTTTTCTATATTTTTAATAACAGCAGAAATATATAAATAGACACATGAACGAAACTATAAGGGTTTCTTTTTTTGGTTTTACCAACGAAACCCTAAAAAGTAAAGCTAGTAAGTCTGTGGTAGGAGTGGGACCCGGGATATTTTTGTTTGCCTAGTTGGTCAGATATTCTAGAATTCAAAATCCTTACCTCTCATTGGCTCCCCACCCCCATTTTTCCGATTTCTCCGCGCTGTCAAAAGTCAAAACTTATTACGCGCAGACTGTAGATTTATAAATTAATGATCAATACAAATATTTGTCATAATCTCATTAATAAGTCATGTTTTCATGAAGGATTGAAAATTATTTAAAACCCCAATCAGGCTTGAAACGCGCACGAAAACACCGTTTTAAGCACTGTTGAGTTCAAAGTCTTTTTGGAATCGAATCGTATTTGGTTATGAAAACAATTTCAAGCTTGATCCGGATTGAGTTTTTAATCCTCTATGAAAACAGTTCAATATGAAAAGAAATAATTAAACCTTTAATGTAACGGTTTTAATTACTGATTTACAGGTATCTGTATTTTTATTTTTGATCAATATAGCTAATGTACAGCAATGAAAGGCTCAAAAGCTTGTATTTGTAGTTTTTATATATTAATAGACCAATTATTATTATATCAATATATATCAGTTATTATTATTGCCTCATAAATCCTCATAGGCTTGAAAACCGCACAAAAACACCGTTTTTAGAACGGTTTGGTTTAATTACTATGGTTTTAATTACTTTCATGTGGTACCTAATAAATAAACATTGGTTAGTTTATATAGTTATTAATTGATTTATTATGAGAGATAATATCTTCGTAGGCCAGGATTAATTTAAGTCATTATTTAACCACTGATAATGAAAAAATTAAATTGCCGAAAGCTATTATAAATTAATGCGGTACAAGATTTTGTTTCTTTAAAAAGTTCGATTGCAAAGATAAATTAATTATTAATCTTCAATCTTAGAGATAAATCAAAAATAAGTAAATTATACAAATTTAAGTAAATCTTTCATAATCATGTATCATAAGTCAGTGATTCTAAATTTAGAGGTAAACAATTATGAATACATGATTTTATTATTTATGAGTTCATTAAACTTATGTTATTTAAAGGAAACCTAGGGGAAATGTTCACATGAAACCCAAATATTAAATATTTATTTAAATATATTATGAAATTAAGTTAAATTTAGTTTATTTTTCATTAGCGATGTACTATTCAATAAAACCTAATTATTATACAATATTTCATATTGCCTGGAAATAAGAATATTCACTAGCAGTAAATAAATTAATGGTACGCAATGAAATATAATGTATAAATTGGACCGTAAATCACAATTATTTATTAATTTATGTATCTGTATGCTAGACAACTTCCGGCAATCATTTAAAAAAAAGTATATAAAATTAAATAAATAAAGATATTAATAAAAAAAACACTCAAATAAATAAAATGAAACAGCAAAAATACAATAATGCATATACAGGGTGACTGGCGATATATGTGAAAAAATGAAGTGGGCTGTTCTACACCTCATGGGCTACAAAAAACACTATATAAACCATGGGTCAAATCTTGACCGACAAGAAAAATGCAATTATAATTTTCTTGCTCTCAAGTTACATGACAAAAAATTATTACAAATTTCATTTTTAAGAAAAAATTTAAAAATTTAATTTTTTTGTGGTTCTATAACTTGAAATTGAACCGAGCTTAAACAGTTCGGACTACAGGAAAAACTTCCTTATTTACTTACGTTTCGATTAATATTAATATTATTACCCATTCATAAGGTGGAAATTTTAAGTAAATAATTCATATAAAAATGCCATTTTTCAAAACTGGTCTTATTTTCAACCTTTTTTTTTTTTTGGTTTCTGTATTCTTTATAAAATTTGGGGAAGATTAAATGACGGGAAATGGTTCAAAATTGGGGTAATAGGTGTGCGATGAAACTTAAAAAGCAAATAAATTTGACGCCATTTTGTTTTTTTGTTTTTGTTTTTTTGGTTTCTGTATTCTTCACCTTAGTTGTATCTATGTGCAAAATTTGGGGAAGATATAATCACGGGAAGTGGTTCAAAATTGGGGAAACGGAAATGTGCGATGAAACTTACAAAGCAAAGTAATATAAGACCAGTAAAAAGAAACATGTTTATTGTTGTTTTTGTTGACATATAAGTGAGTATACTAAACCAATCTTACTTTTGAAATTATTTACTCACCTGTAAGTCGGCAATAGCAATAATAAACATGGTTCTTTTATTACTTTAAGCTAAGTTTACTAAAAATTTCACCTTATGAATGGGTAATAATATTAATATCGATCGAAACTTTAGTAAATAAGGAAGTTTTTCCTGAAGTCCGAACAGTTCTAGACAACACATACAGACACAAAAACATTTAATTTTTAAATTTTTTCTTTAGAATAAAGTTTGTAATAATTTTTTTCATGTAATTTGAGAGCAAGAAAATTAAAATTGCATTTTTCTTGTAGGAAATTTTGTCAGCTCTACAACAAAACCAAAAGTGTTGTTCTAGCTTTTATACTTTGGGAGCAATTAGTGTTCTTATGAGCAAAGGCATGTGATCTTAAAAAAATCATAAAATTTGACCTGGTGAGAAAACGGTCAAGATTTGACCCATGGTTTATATAGTGTTTTTTGTAGCCCCTGAGGTGTAGAACAACCCACTTCATTTTTTCACATATAACGCCAGTCACCCTGTATAATATATAGGATCAAATTACATTTAAAGGTGAGGAAAATACTAGTACAGTAGAACCTCAATAAGAAGTGTCTCAAGGAGATTAGGGAAACAGTCTTGTTATCGAGGTGCTCTTTTTGTTGAGGGTCGTGTTATCGAGGTTAATGGGCGGGGATTTTAAGTCTAGAATTGTTCAAGGTCGACCCATTCCTGGAAAAAATCCTTGTTATCGAGGTTGTTTGGATAATAATAGTCACGTTATAGAGGTTAATTTAACATTATGTGTTATGATCCTCGACTGTGTTTTTCTCCAATGTGTGATAGCGACTCATCATGAAAGAGGTGTAGTTCAATAACCAAACAACGTCTTCACACAAAAATTGTAATTTGAACAATTGACCGGTTTCGGCTGTTCTAAAGCAGCCTTCTTCAGATAATCTTGAGGTTGCTGGATTGACTTCAGGAGTACAACTTCTACTTGTACTCCTGAAGTCAATCCAGTAACCTCAAGATTATCTGAAGAAGGCTGCTTTAGAACAGCCGAAACCGGTCAATTGTTCAAATTACAATTTTTGTGTGAAGACGTTGTTTGGTTATTGAACTACACCTCTTTCATGATTATGTGTTATGGCAATCTCAAGGGGATTTGAAAATTGCACTTGTAATTGGGTTTGTCGTATTATTGAGGGTCGTGTTATCGAGGTTAATGGGCGGAGTTTTCAAGTCTAGAATTGTTCAAGGTCAACCCATTCCTGAAAAAAATCCGTGTTATCGAGGTTGTTTGGATAATAATAGTCACGTTATAGAGGTTAATTTAACATTATGTGTTATGGCAATCTCAAGGGGATTTGAAAATTGCACTTGTAATTGGGTTTGTCGTATTATTGAGGGTTGTGTAAGCGGGGTTCTACTATAATTGCAAATGAAAGTTAGTTCCAAAGATTATGTTTGCATCAAAATTAGACACTCAATCATTGATCAACAATTACAAAACTTCAATGAAGACTATTTGAAAAAAAAACTTTTTGAGATATACTGGTAAACTGTTAATTTATTCACATACTCAAATTGACGAGTCTAAACACGTTAAAACACTGTTTGTTAGATTCGTGCCAAGACAAGGGGGTCGAAAAGCGCGATACTACATGAGCCGGACAAGTTCCTTGGCATCCGTTCAAACAAGCCATGTTCTCAATCTTAGCAAAGCCTAACAATCCAAATACAATCCCAGCCACCAGCCAAACATGAATTCTTATGCATAAATGATTATCTACAAGCATAGTCAATTGAGTAAAAGAAAATAAAAAAATACGTAACACTAATAAAAATGAAATGTAAGAAGATATATATTATAATGATGTGTGAAAGTTATAAAGTATATATATATATATATATATATATATATATATATATATATATATATATATATATATATATATATATATATATATATATATATATATATAACAAAAAAAGGATAATAACCTGCATAACATTAAACTTCCATTTGAAAATTAAGTAAGAACTATTTCTTTGCATTATTTTATTTAAGCCACAGAACATTAATTAGGTTGAATTAGTGCTGGGCGATTGTACATAAATTGCGATTAAAATATAATATAAGTGTAGGACCGGCAAATATAAAATGAAGATTATGTATAAGAACATGCTTTTTTTCTAAAATATATTAAAGCAAAATGAAACTTCGTTGAGAACATTTTCGAAAAAGTTTAAACCTCGCACTTGCTTGGTACTAAGGATAACAATATTCTATTTTAATATTATCCAACAATTAAAGTGCAAAGTTGAAGGAGAATTTATTTACAGTCAAATGCTTATATTTAACCCTTAAACGGGCAATGTATGATACGGCATACATAATTTTGGGATTTTTTTTTGTAACTTGTCTATACTTAAACACACTGCGAGTTGAAATATCTTTATTTAGGGAACTTTCAACTTTAAAAAGGAATTTTTATTTTATAGCATTGGCTATTCTGAGATAACTTTTTTTAAATGTTTTCAAAACTTGTCACATGCGAACCTGCCATTTTGCAAAGGAAACATTTCAAACCTCAATGAGCGTAAGTAAATAATTTATTTTCATATTCTAAGCTAATTTTTGAAGTTTTCTGCTAGGGGATATTGTAGAGTATATATTTTTGATAATTGTGATGGTTAATTGTTATTGATTTTTTATATATTTTATTTACTACGATTATTTTTCTTCATGTATGTTCTAACATACATTGCCTGATTTCTGCTAAACTAAATATGCCCATAAAGTTTCCTTTTAAAGGGCAATGTATGATGTAACATACATAATTAAAACAATTTTATGTTAGAAAAAAATTATATTTGTTTATTTTTCCATGATTTTAGGATACGAAAAGATTTAAAACAAGATTATGTCCCTCTGTACGAATAATGAAAATTGTGACTGCAAAAAAAAAATGTAAGTTTACTTTTAATGAATTAGCTACATATGAAGACATTTTAGCATAATTTATTAGCAAATGAATACATTATTTATTTAAGCAGATGAAATTAGCTTGGAAATATAATTAATTTTTGGTATTTTTGGTCTGTTTAGGTGGTTTTGCCTGAAGCAAGTTTCTTAACCTTCTGCCATTGTCAACATTAGTCCAATTGTGAATATTACACAGACATAAAAATTATTCTATTACCATATTTCCTTTTATATTATATAGCCATTAATTGTGGTATTATATTTTTAGGGTCGAGGTATCTTTTCCAGGAGAACTGAAAGAATCCTGGCATGCCCGAAACCGAATATATAATCAGATATCGAATTCTCGGACAACGAAGAAAATTTGTTTATCATGAATGAAGATTATTTAAATATTGAAACAAATTATTTTAAAAAGTATTGTAGTTAAAAGAAGTGCCTGCACTTCTTTTAGTTGTTACTCCCCAAAGTATTTTTGGAATATAAATGACTTTGACTAATTAACTATTAAGGCAAGGGGATGTTTAGTACAATGTACTTTGGGACAAAGGAATATCACATTTCGGTTTTTATAAGGGGAGTAATAGTCTAAAGAAGAACATTTCGTACACCTTCTTTAGACTAGTAGTCCTTTTTGTTTTATTATAAGGGGAGTAACAACCTACAGAAGTGCCGTTTATCAATGATAATTACTCCACATTTATATTTTTATACATAATTATTTTAGCTGTGTATACTATTTTCAAACCTCATGTTTTTACATGCATACATTTGTATTGCATTCAATATTTTACCATATGTATTATTATTATTATTTATTTTTCTTTCTTTTATACCTTTTTTATATTTGTTTACTTATTCTGTATTAAAATATGTTTTAAGTTTTATCTTTATTTAAAATTATAATTTGAAGACTGTTTAATATTATGTGTAAGGCTGTGAATTAATCAAGTATATTATTATAGCATTATCCTTTTTTTAATATAACGTTGTTAAAGTATAAATTGGTATTTTATTTTTCCCTTAAACATATTAACGATATAACAAAAGAAATAAACACATTTGTTTCTAGTTTTTGCAATTATATAATGACTTTAATATGTTAAAACATACTTATAATGTCTTCACATATCGGGCAATGTATGACATATCATACATTCCTCTCACAAGGAGAAATGGTCCATGTATGTTGAAACATACATACCTGAATAGCTGAAATAGGTCAATGTATGTTATAACATACAAACTAAATTTAATATGAATTTAGAAAAAATTAATAATGAAAAGTTGATTTCTTGCCTAGTTAAATGCTTCTTTAGTCATATCAATGAAAAAAAAGTGTATTTTTAAATTATTTCTTGTCTTGCCCATTTAAGGGTTAAAGTTACTTGAGATATTATAAAATTTCATTTCGTCATTTCCCTCATCTGAAATTCCCTCTATAAATTTCATACAAAAGTTTCAAGATTTTTTCCTTAGCTATTCAATGGTGACGTTGAATTTTACCTTAACCTTGCCCTTTAAGGTGGTTTGAAGGTCAACTTAGTTATTTTAAAAGGGAACCCCCAATTTTAATTGCAGTTTTGAAAAGAGCAGGAAATTTTACGTAAAAAATGACCTTGACATTGGTCCCTTGAACAGGAGCCTTGACCACGACCTACACCATGACCTTCAAGGTCATTTAAACCCTCCCCCCCCCCCCCTTTTTAATCATTTATTTATTTAAGTACTATTATTCAATTTTTTTTTCTTGAAGGTCGTCCACATTCTTGCACCATGACCAGAAAAAAGTACTTAAACAAACAAATTAATAAAAAAGGGGGGGGGGGTGAAGGGTTTAAATGACCTTGAAGGTCATGGTCAAGGACGTGGTGTAGGCCGTGGTCAAGGCCACTGTTGAAGGGAAAAATTCAGCTATTTCGCAATCCGAAATACAAATTAGAGGTTCCTATTGAAAAAACAATTTTGACCTTGGAATAACCTTAAAGGTCATGCTCAAGGACATGGTCAAGGTCATATTTTACGTAAAATTTCTTGGTCTTTTCAAATCCGCAATAAAAAATGGGGGTTTCTTTTTAAAATAACAAAGTTGACCTTCACATGACCATTAAGGCCAAGGTTTAAGGTCAAATCCAACGTCACCATTGAATAGCCAAGGAAAAAACCTGAAACTTTTGATCCTGAACTTTTTTTAAAAATTGTACGGTAAAAAATAATAATCTTTTACTTGAAACTATTTTTCTATCTCCAATATTTTTCCCCCTACAGGGGGGCAAAGATAGCAAAATAACCCTGCTTTGAACCCTGCCGCTGAATTTATTTCAAACCGTTCAAAAGTTAGGAGGGGGGGGGAGACTTTTAGACCACCCTGTATATATATATATATATATATATATATATATATATATATATATATATATATATGTGTGTGTGTGTGTGTGTGTGTATGTTGATAATTGAGTATATATTATATAAAGTGTGTGTGTAAAACATATTATAATATCCTTCAGAAAGTGAGACTATTGTAAAATTATAATATTAATTATAAATTAAAAAACATAATTTATTATTACTACTAATTTAGGGTAGTAGTAATAATAAATTATATTTTGTTTTAAATTTTTTTATTGTATTTTGTGTTTTAATAATAAAATTTTACAATCCATTTAAACATGAATATAAAGTAAATTTCATTAAAATTTTATATAAATAAAGAAAACAGAACAAAACAACTTGGAATTAATGTCTAAGCGTATAGCTTAGTACGTATAGTAATACATCGTGCATAATGATCAAGAAATGTCAAGAAGTTAATAATTTGAGCTATAATTTGAGTAGATGCTAGTTTGAGAGAACAAAAAAGTAAATATTATAAAATAAGAGATTCGGGTCAAAGATATTAGAAGAAGAGAAAGAAAAGAGCAACATTAAAATATGTAATAGCATCCCAGGGGAGAAAGAAAGAAGGATGAAGTCATTAAACAGGGCGGCACTGAGATAAAGACATGTTGGAACAACTGATAAACAACCAGGCTACGGAAATAAAAATTCATGAAAGCAACTCCTTCGAGAAATTACGCCTTTATTTCAGCACAAAAGAAATAATTATTTATAAAGAGAATTGACGAAGTGGAAAAACAAAAGAGTGGAAGCTTGTAAAAAGAACAAATACAGACAATTTCACTTCAAAATAATTCCCCTTTATTATATTTGCTTTTGGGGAAAAGAAACAACAAAAAATATATAACTTAGACACACAAAAATACAGAAAACGCACACACTTTTAATTTACTTAATTTTTGATTATCCGAACCACCATGCAAAACATTAATTCGTTACACAACATATTTTATGAAAATATAAAATATACATGAAATAGTCCAGGAGATAGCGTGCAAAGAAGTGTCTGACTAACATCAAGCTAGAATTTTGTATACAAGTCAATCTTTTAGCGCCTTTTAAGAATATGTGGTCGGCTAAGTTCGTCTGCGGGACATAGCTTGGCAATAGGCGTTTGAAAAAAAAAAACAGGTGGAGAGCGACCGTGTCTCACCAATTATGGTGGACAATGTGATTTTCATGATCCTGAGTACAGAATTAATTAGTAGACCGAAAATCAAGTTGATGTTAGTTTTTTCCGTTGACAGGTGACCACGTAGATTTTTAGTAATTTTGAATAACTAACCTATCAAGTGTGAAAATAACATCGACTTTATTTTTGGTCTACTAACTAATTCTGTACTCAGGATCATGAAAATCACATTGTCCACCATAATTGGTGAGACATGGCCGCTCTCCACCGGTTTGTTTTTTTCTAACGCCTATTGCCAAGCTATGTCCCGCAGACGAACTTAGTCGACCACATATTCTTAAAAGGCGCTAAAAGATTGACTTGTATACAAAATTCTAGCTTGATGTTAGTCAGACACTTTTTTGCACGCTATCTCCTGGACTAAAATATCATTGATGTAATAGATAAGCAATGTGTAGATTGAGTGTAACTATAAAATAAACAATATTGTCAAAAGTCATATTGTTAGAGTTATTGAGAATAATTATGATTTTATAAAATTAGGTTAAGTGGCTTAGTCCAATTTTTTTATATATTAAATTAAATCACGTCAACTTTTTATTAATAAAATTTGCCATTGAAATTTCTCAATTTACTAATTCATAGAAATCTATAAGCATATTGGTCGGGTGAAAAAAAACATCCCGACGAGTACTTGCCAGCAACCTACTAAAAGTCGGTCATAAAAATCAATATTTTTTACTAATATATGTATAAAAAGTTGCAATTTGGAGGAACAAGGTGTGCATAACATCCTTTAGCATCTTAAGCCTTGTCCACACAAGTAGACATGTTGCGCGATTTTGGTCTCAGAAACAATGTCTAGCGATTTGTCTATAGACATCGGCTAGACAAACGCCGTCTACGGTCTCGTTGCTAGACCAAAAATCCCATGTCTATGGTTTTCCATTCTAAATGGTAGACACGGTGCAATGGTAGTCATGTTGCGCAACGTGTCTACAAGTGTGGACGCTAGACCTAGACCATAGACGTTCTTAGCAGAAGTCTATAGACACGTTGCGAGACATTTATATAGACGGTCTATGAGACCGTCTACAGAAATGTCTCGCAACGTGTCTACTGGTGTGGACTAGGCATTTGGTATGCACTTTTTGCTTCTTTAGGAGTTAAAATGGCCGCCATTTTTGGAAAAGGCAATGAATATGTGAGATCTGCAAATCAATGATTTAAAAAAAAAAAAAAAAAAAAAAAAATGATATACCTCTCTAAATTAAAAAAAAAAAAAAAATAGTCACCATAGTTACGGCCACCTAAAATTTATGGAATTTGACTTTTATTATCAACTTTCGGAAATATCAATGGCCACCCAAAAAAGTATATTTATTATTTCCTCATTGGATAGAAGGGGGGGGGGCCTTTCTTTGGGATTTGTTTTGGAAATATGGGGCTTGAAATGGGCACCATTTTTGAAACGGGTATATATTTGAAATCTACACTTCAATATCTTTAAAATAATACCCTTCTCAAAAATAACCAAAAATAAAAAATGTTGCGATCTGATTGCAATTGCTTGTTGATCGAAGAAATTTTGGGTTGTGAAGTTCGCAACATTATTTCTGTTTTTGGGCCAAATAGTTCAACTTGTGTAGCAAATTTGAGATCTCTAGCTACGATAGGTCAGGAGTTATGATACAGGATATGCGACGGATGGACGGACGAACTACCAAAAGCATAAGGGTTTCTAGGATGACCTCGAAACCCAAAAAATGGTTCAATGCGATGTTATGAAATAAAACGATAACTTTAGGTTAGATTCGAGTTCTCAACGGATTTATATATTTTAGATAACTCAAATTGATCTGAAATAATTTGTTAATTATCAAAATATAAATAAAAATGATTATAATTATTTCTTTCTTTATTTTTATTGTTCTAGAGTCTAGAGAGATCATGGTGTGCAATATGAGAAGAGAAAATTGGGTTCATCATTTTGCAGAAATTAAGACGAATTCAATACATATAAAATTATTACACACATACGGACGTATAAAACCATCACTTCTAGATTTTCAAATATATCTACATAAAAAAATCGGTTCAAGACAACTCAGACAAACTTTCTCATATACGAGTATAATTACTTAGCCCAGTGTTTTCCATTTATTAGTTTTCGTGTTGTCGTAGGTACATTTTATTAATATGGAACATTTCATCAAAATTTTATCATAAAAATAACTTCTCCTCGGCGAGAAATCGAACCCAACCTCTCTCCGTCCGCGTTTAAAGCAATTTTCTCAGTAACTAGATTTTTTCCCGGGAAAAAGGCTTATGTCGTTAAATTGGTATTTAAATGGACTATATTTTAGAATCTTTTAATAGTTCGAATCTTTTATATCGTCGGAAATGTTTTTGAGAAATCATTTTTTTTTTTCAGATTTTTTGGGGGATAGTGCCCCAAAATTTGAAGCTAAAACCTCACAAGGGACCTCAAAACTTGTAAATTTCTCAAATTGAATTTTCGCGTCATTACAATACTTTCTCTTTGTATGAGCAATAGGAAAGTATTGAAAAAAACAGGTGTTATTTATACTTGCAGTCACTTATTTAACATTTAACATTGGATATGAAATATAAACAAGAATAAACATATTGGTTTAAGAAAGGCAACATACACTGTTACAATTACTAATATCTCATATTTATACTAATAAAAATTACTTGTACATCTACATAAATATTCATTGAATATACAGGGTTTCGTGGGATGTTATGCAAAGCACGAAAAGGGAAATGAAATGATATAAGTAATTTACATACATTATTCTGCATTTTACTTTACTGCACACTGAACACATCGAGCTTATGAATCTTTCACCTTGATTATTTAGATTTATTTCAATATATATATATATATATATATATATATATATATATATATATATATATATATATATATATATATATATATATATATATAATAATATATATATATATATATATATATATATATATATATATATATATATATATATATATACCTATATATATATATATATTATTTCAAAATTTAACAGTATTTAAATATTATAAAAATTAATCTAAATTCAAATACATAATATATAATATTTCATTGACTTTTATAACTATATTTTTGCATTCCTGGCTTTTTATTTATGCAGACATAAAAGATTAAAATGTTCTTCGTCATTTACAATAAAAAAAAGTACAAGTAATTGATTTATAAAATCAACTATTTAATATATATATATATATGATAAAACATGAAAGAAAGAGTTTAGTGGTAGTAAATAAACAGGAATGAGATAAATAACGTAGGTGGAGTTGGAATTTAGTTGTAAAAAGAATCTGCCCACCCGCATAAATTGTAAATACATTATAATGTATTTTAAAATATGCTCGTGCCTCCTTAAATAACTAAATTCTCTTCATGTATCGCTTCAAGGCCAAAACAAGATAAATTATTATCAGGGCCCATAATTGATAACTCGGTACTTCTTTAGACTGTTACTCCCCTTATAAAAAAAATAAAAGAGAGTAACAATATTAGAAGGTGTATGGAATATTCTTCTTTAAACTGTTACTCCCCTTATCAAAACAGAAGTGTAATATTCCTTTGTCCCAAAGTGCATTGAACAAAACATCTCTGTCTTAATAGTTATTTAGACAAAGGAATGTAGAAATAATTTTATCCATTTATATTAATAATAATTCATTTATAATAAAACGCAATAGGGGAGTAACATTCTAAAGAAGAACCGATAACTCAACATTGCAAGAAATTTAATCTAAAAAATAATAGGTAATAATAATAATAATAGAAAAGCAAGAGGACATTCAAAAGTAAATACATTTTAATTAGGAAGTCGACTATAAGGCGGCTTTCACACTGCGTGCGAAACCGATTCCGCTTGAGAAGCAAATACATGTATTAGTAATGTATTAGCATGGGTCTATTCACATTAATCGCTGAGTGAGACCGGGCCGAGTGAGACTGAGCGAGACCGAGCCGACTCGGACGTTTTTTTCGAGCGTTTTTGTTAGCTAAGCGTTTTCGGCGACCGAAAACACTTTTCGGCGGCCAAAAACGCTTAGCTCTCGAAAAAATTTAGCTCTCGAAAAAATCGCCCGAGTCGGCTCGGTCTCGCTCAGTCTCGCTCGGCCCGGTCTCGATCGGAGTTTAAAGTGAATAGACCCATGCTAATACATGTATATGCTTCTCAAACGGAATTGGCCTTATTCGGTCTCGCTCGGTCTCGCACGCAGTGTGAAAGCCGCCTAATGCTCACTACTATCCGAGTAAGATTGGAAAGTAGATTTTCCAGAGAAGGTCAGTCTAGTCTTAGTCTCGCTATAATTTGTACGTAGAAAGGAAATAGCAGGTACTCATCAAAACTTAATCAATAATGGTATAAAAAAAGTTAACATATAACTGAGCAAAAGAAAATCTGTATACATACATATAAAGTATGTCCGTATTTAGAGTTTCCTCTATAGGTGTACATGACAAAAAAAAAACTCTTTATAATAATTTTTGCTTGTTTTAAAATAAATAATTTACATATTAAAAATTTCCAACTATGTAAATGCACCCAAAAATTACAATTTTCAAAAATAGTATCGAGAGGAAAGTCGGGTTATTTTTTTCGAAAAAATTTTACTCTTTATAAAATTGTTTATTTAACATCCAAAGGTAAACTCCTGTAACTCAACTCGGGGGACGGTCAGGTGTTTATAATTTAAAATTTATAATTTCATGAGCGAACGTTTCGACAACTTTAATATGTTGTCATCATCAGGGCAACTGTAGCATACATAATAGTTATTTATGTAACTAGGCAGCAAAATGGAATTTACGAATTGATCAAGTTAGCCTCCGAGCCGGAGGCGAGGACAGGCTATGAAAATTAACTGCCGAGGCGAAGCCGAGGCAGGTAATTTATTCGATTGACAATATATCAATGAGGCAGAAATATTTCCTTTGCTGCCTTGTTGCATACAATATCTTTCCTACTGGCGGCAGAAAAATGTTTCCTAAAAATAATATTTATTTCATAATACTCCTTACTTATCAAATATTCTCCTTACTTATCAAATATTATTTATTATTGAACTATTTAAATTTAAAATAAAAACAAGCTACAATATCAAATGTTACAATAATAAATAATGAATTAACAGAAATACAGTAAAAACAAAACAAAATGATGATAATAGACGAGCTGCAGTGTTGCCACTAATTTAATTTTTTATGACTATTTTAAAACCTATTATTTTTTGTAATATTTTTATTTCTTTTTTATCTTTTTACTCCATTCTATTTTATAAATATAATCTATTATAAGTATTTATAAACCTTTTTTTATAAATTCATAATATTTTTAAGGTAAATTGTTTAAAAAATTTAGGTTAAAGATTACATAAAACAAAAGGTTGTTTGTTTATTTATTTGTAGCGGGGAATGTGGGCGTGGCTTAGCCTTGAATCCTCAGCAAAATACGATTTTGCCGCCTAGGCAGCAAAATCGTATTTTGCTGCGTATTGTAAAGTTTTCTTGAAACCTCAGAGAAATTAAATTTTCATGCCTAAAAACAGTTCAATAATGCGTAATTTTGCTGCCACTAGTAGGAAAATAAATGAAGTTAAGTTATTACAATGGCCAAAGAACAAGAGAGTAAAATGATAGAAGATAAAAAGTACTAGTGAAAATAAAGAGGAACAGAGCTAGATAACAGCTTATAAGAGTATAAAGAAAAGTGAACACAGAATGTTAAGAAAAAGAAAGCATAATATAAGACAAATATGAAACACTTTTATAAATAGTGGAAAAAAAACAGATAAGACTTCCTTGCAGACTCCAAACATGTAAACAGAGTGCAAAGTGACAGCTGTGAAAAGCGCCCGAGAGGTGACGCTACTTCAAAAAGTTTCTCACATTTGTCTCCTGTTATGCTCTCTTTTTCTTATAATTCTGTGTTCAAAAGATTCATCTTTCATACATACATATACGGATAACATAATAATAATTACAAGATAAAAAGAACTTTTTATATACTACGTTTTTAAATTTTCTGTTGATTCATATAATTGTTATTGTTATATATATAATGTTAGTGAAAAAAAAAAAATAGTTCCGAATTTATTTACTTCACATAAATGACAACCATCTAGAGAGCTGATCTTAAACCTATGAAAGGACAAATCGTTGTACAACGGAACTCGCCAACACCGAATCTAAACCGTGCCATTGATATGCCCCCGTGTAGGGGACGGTAAGGGTAAGAGAAGAAAAAGAAAAATGAGTACAAGTAAAGAAGTACAGATGTAGAAACATTAAACCGATACCTAGGACACAAGTGTAAACAAACCTGGTTGTCACACGTCAATTAATTTATTTCTTTGTTTACTTTTCCTGTTTCGCTGTCATTCAATGTTTATCTCTTATTAAAAATCGGTCCGAGACAACTCAGACAAACTTTCTCATATACGAGTTCATAATTATTTAGCCCAGTGTTTTCCATTTATTAGTTTTCGTATGTAAATTTAATTATTATTGAGCATTTCATTAAAATGTATCATAAAAATAACTTCTCCCGGGCGGGGAATCGAACCCGGGCTCTCTCGGTCCGCGTTTTAAGATTATTTCTCAGGAACTAGATTTTTCCCGGGAAAACGGCTTATATCGTTGGATTCGTATTTAAATGGACTATATTTTAGAATTTTTTAATCAAAATCGTCGGAACCGTTTTCGAGAAATAATTTATTTTCACGTTTTTTCAGAGTTTTTGGGGGGTAGCGCCCCTAAATTTGGAGCTAAAATTCAATTCTCGATTTCGCCTCGGGGTATGATTTTTCTGAACATGTGTGCCACATTTCGTCAAAATCGGCTCAGTAGTTTAGGCTCCAGGCGTCTGCACAGACGACAGACGACAGACAGACATTTTTTAAAAACCACTTTTTTGGACTCAGGGGACCTCAAAACGTGTAAATCCATCAAAATCTCAAAATCGAATTTTCGCGCCATCACAATACTTTCTCTTTATATGAGAAAGTAAAAAATCACAAATTTAAAACCCGTCAAAATGAAGATTGTAGCCAGTATGGGACATGACAAACCAAATAAAATAACTTGCGGATTTTTTCCGAACTAATTTTCCCTACAGCAAAATTTGCTGAAAACCCATTAAATTCTGCTGAAAGATGGCTATAAGTATTAAAATTATGCATTGTCATCGTGTTATGAGCTGTTCTAAAAGTTTTAAATGTCTGGCTATTGAGGAAGTTAATTTGAAATCGATTGCAAGATTTGTCCAGCACAAACAAACAAACAAGAAAGCAAACAAATAAAAATATGAGGTATGTACAAAAATGTGTGAGTACAGATAAGATCCACAAAATCTCGGGCATAACAAGCTACTTTGTTTCTGCTAAAAAAAAAAAATAAAAAAAAAAAAAAAAAAAATGCAGTTCGCATTACTATTACTGAAACGGGTTTTTAATTAAAGCAATCAAATGCCATCTGGTTTACTGCAGCGCAATTTATCTAAACGTAATTAAACATTTCAAAAAGTCATTACTTAAATAAACCCGTGTTAAAATTTAGTACTAACTTACTTTAATATTATTTAAAACTCATAATTCAACGTAATAAGTTTAAAAATCACCGAGACAAAGTGCTTTACACTGCCGTTAAACATCTATAAACAGTATTTTTTACACGTTCGTTTATTTTTAATTTAAACATTGCTTTAAATTGCACTTCGGTAACCTTTAAATTTAAAAAAGGACTCAAGTTGAATAGTTGAACATCTATTTACACCTTTTTAAAAAGTTTCAAAATAATTATTTTTTTCCTTCTTTCATTTTCAAAGATTGCATAACTATAAGGTTAATCGTTCTTGGGTCGTTTTAAAATTAAAAAATTGAAATAATTAAATGTGACAATATAATTATAAACTCATTTCAAACTTATAAAGGTATATTGAATAATATTGATTTATCAAACATGGTTCTGAGAGAAGAATTCACGGAGAACTAACACTATAGGGTTTTAAACTAACACAGGGGTTTTTACCTAAATGGTTTAAGATTATCGGTTGTCAAAACTCGAATAAAATATAACTATAATTAATAGTAGATATCTAGATTGGTAATCTCAATTTATATAAGAGAAAACCAACCAGACTCTAAACATAAAAAGTTCAATTTAGTTCACTTTCGTAAACATACAGCAACATATACATATACATATATATATATATATATATATATATATATATATATATATATATATATATATATATATATATATATATATATATATATATACATGCACGGTTTACGGTAAATTAATTGCAGTCCAATTAGCAACGGGCGTAAAAGAAATCATAATATAAAACAGCAAACCATATGGATAAATGTAAAAAAAATAAAAATAAAAAAAAAATAAATAATGTTTTCACACAAGCTGCTACAACTAAAATTAATTTCAAATCATATTTTAATTGAATTCAATGAATCCTAAACATTGTAAGTTATTACAAATGATGAAAATAATAAATTACATTTGTAATTCGCAATACATTTAAATATATCAAATAAATAATGCGTGGAGTAAGAGCCTTTGGGAGGCAAACTGCTTTTGCAATGACATAATATGTGAAGATAGATGACACTGTATCAAGTGCATCAGGTGTATAATATGGCACCCGTGACCTACGAACGCTAATTTAATTAAGTACCGTACCCTACCCATTTATTTTAATATGGATATATCATATATAACAAGTTTCAACCGTAAAATATAAATAAAAACAGAGAAAAACACTCAGGAATCGGTAAACAAAAAAACAAAAAAGGTCAAAACGTACAGAGTTTTACCATTTTTATTATTGTACTCGTAGTACTCTAAAAAAAAAAAATGTTTCAACAGATTAAAAGTTTACAAACACAGCAAACCATTAACAAAATAAATAAACAGGTCAAGTGTGTGCTAGTCAAGTCAGCACACAGCGAGGGTCCGTAAGCAACTCTGTATAGTTTGAGCAGTACCCTATTGATGGTGTTTTTTAAAATGATAAAAAGCTTACTTATCCTATGGGTCTGATATTCTCAAAACACAAAAAACAAACTTCTGATAAAGTTTTTTTTTGCCACTGAACCGGACTACAACCATATAAATTCATCGAAAAGACCATAGTTATAAAAAAAACGTCTTTTGTCAATAAAAAATAAAATAATATTTTTTTCGAAATTTCCAAAAAGTGGTATCTTTACTTTTGGTCGAAGAATGTTCAGGAATTTTTTTGCACTTTCACGTTTCACACCCGCTTTAAACTCGCCTACGCTCACCCTTATCAAAGTTATAACCAAAGAATTGTGTAGCCGTGAGAGCAGGCGACCGGACGGACGGACAGACACACGCAGGAAAATATAAGGGTCCTTGGTTTTGCCTACAGACCCTAAAAATTGTCACTTTTAACAAAAATTGGTTCGTGACAACTCAGACAAATTTTCCCATACTGTTGCAAACTGTATTTAAATTCCATAATACGCAAAAATCGTACGACAGACAGACACGGAACCAAAAATGTTTCCTGATGTCTGAAACGGATTTCTGTCTTGCAATTTTTGAAATCGGAGATATAAATTGTTTTCGTTCTTCGGAACGCTGACATAGCTTCCGTTACCTTCGGTAAGCTCGGAAGCAAAAAAGCTAATAAATATAACTAAAAACAAGAAAAGTAATAAAGCATTGACTCAAAACACGGAGCGTTTTAAAACAAAACAAAGAAATATTTAAAAACAGCTGATTGCAAGTCATGTTTGTAATCAACAGTGTTGCCAACTTGAATCTTCGTAAAATCCGTTTAAACGCAGTTCTTTTACTAGAATTATGTTGGCTGCACTGAATTTACAGGGATTTATGCCATAACTCCCTGCTATTAGTCCCTGTGGCTCGGCCAGTCAGTTAAAACACTTAACACCCTAAAAACCAGGCAGTTAAATTAACTTTTTCTCCCGCCTGGAGATAAAATAATTAAAATGTTTCTTGATGATAGTTTATAAACTTATCAAATTAAAATAATACTCCGTAGCGAAGCAGTTAGCGGCATCCAGCTAGTTATCTATATATCTATATAAAATCAGTATCCATTTTCGGGATCATAGAACAAACAGAGGCTTAAAGAGGTCAAAAATAGAATTCAACGTAAATATTTTTAAAGAAAATAATAGTATAAACTTTAAATATTTATGTACTTGAAGGCCAAAAGTATTAGGAAGAGAGTAATTTTTGACAAGTCTAGCATATGGTTTTCTTTAACTTTTACTAAGAATATACATGTAATATACACACACCATACACAAATATATATGCATATACATAAATATATATACAAGTGTAAATATATGGTGTATGTGTGAGAAGAGCAATTAGTCCATTCTCTCAAGAAAATAGGTTCATGACTAATTTAAGAGTTAATTTTTCCGTGCAGTACAACTATACATGTAACGACTGATTTTTGTACATAATTTCAAATCTATAGGTTGAATTTATGCGTGACAAAGACTGACAGAAAGACAGACACACACACACAGACAGATATTCAGCTAAAAACAACCCACTCTAATAGTCTTGAAAACACCTAATCGAAATGATTCCGTTTATATATCTCGGTTTCGAATTTTTAGGTGAAAACAATACTTTTTCCTTTTGGCAAAGGAAAAATAAAAATGTAAATTTTTGTAAAGTATCCTAATTTACAAAAGTATTATACTGTCTGGAATTAAAGCTATGTAAGCCTATGCATAAAGCACAAACAAAAACAAACACAAAAAATGTAAAAATAGACTGCCAATTAGTGTGGCACATAGCTTCCTCGCATCCTGTCATGTACTATAACAATTATTGTTATATTACTTTATTGTTATATTGTCTATTTTGTAAAAACTATTAATAGTTTTAGCGATCTTTAACACTTCATAGCGGTGTCGCTGTTGGTTTTACTAAAAAATTGTATTTGAAAAAAATGTTTGTCTCATTGAATTGAATAAGTTTGATTTTTTTCCATACCTAAAATTCCAATTTTAAATTTGAAGTTCTCGTTTACGCGAGCGTTGCTCGTGAACGCTTGGACGGATAACGTCCTCCAAGAACTCGTCCTGGGCATTGGTAAAATGAACATTTCTACAAAATTTCATCAAAATCGGTCGACATTTACTCAAGTTATCGTCGCACGTTTCATAATTCGCGGACACACAGACCGACAGACAGACAGGTAGACAGACAGACAGACTGACACGAGACCAAAAATGTTCCCTGATGCCTGAAACAGATTTCTGTCTTGGAATTTTTGAGATCGGAGGCATAAAAGTTTTCGTTCTCAAAAGTGAACACAATGCTTCCGTTACCTTCGGTAAGCTCGGAAGCAATAACAAACGTAAGTTGACGAAATAAAATCTGCATTAGTGATACATATTGAAAGAACTGTCTAAGAAGAAAACAATGCTCCAGCCTTGGACTCATAGTAGAACTATTGTTTGTCTCAAACAGGTTTGACACATGCAAATGCTAATTAGCTTAAAAAACAAATGTTGTATCACTTAAGTAGTGTCATCACAATACTTCAACACAAAGATAATTTATAAACGACACATCGCTTTGCAAAGTGAATAATAAATCAATTTTAATTCAATCATATCACTATTACGATTATTATTATTATTATTACTTGATAAAAAAAACACTAATTTTTAGTATTTAGGCATATAATGTATAGCGGCAAAGACCAAACTGTAATTATTTTTTATGAAAGTAAATAAATAATACTGTAAAACAACTTACATAGATATTCAGACCGGATGTAAATTATCTCTATGAAAGTAAATTTCATTAAAATACCTGAAACAAATAAAACAATAAAATTAATTTAAATATAAATAAATAAAAATAATATAAATAAATATAATATAAATAAATAAAAATAGACTGTCAATGTACTTAAAATCATTGTTATTATTTATTGTTATATTGTTTATTGTTTATTGTGTAAAAAATATTAGTAGTTTTAGCGATCTTTAACACTTCATAGCGATGTCGCTGTTGGTTTTACTAAAAAAAATTGTATTTTAAAAATGTTTGTCTCATTGAATAGATGAAGATAGTTTTTTCCCCGACCAAAAATTCCAATTTTAAGTTTTAAGTTCAAGTTTACGCGAGCGTTGCTCGTGAACGCTTGGACGGATAACGTGGTCCAACGAACTCGTCCTGGGCATTGGTAAAATGAACATGTCTACCAAATTTCAACAAAATCGGTCGACATTTACTTAAGTTATAATCATCACAGACAGACAGACACGAGACCAAAAATGAAACGGATATCTGTCATGGAATTTTTAAAATTGGAGACATGAAATTTTCGTTCTCAAAAGTGAACACATTGCTTCCGAGCTTACCGAAGGTAACGGTAAGCTCGGAAGCAATAATATAAATAAATATTTGTAGGTATAGTTATTATTTAATATATAAAAATAGCAAAAGTGGAAAATAACATACTACTGTCAAGTATTATAATTTAATAACAAGGGTCATCTAGGTTTAATACATTGAAATATACATTAATTACACTAGTGACAATAACAATAGTGCAACTGTAAAGTAGGATCTATGGCACACAAAATGTTATTTTTTAACGATGTGTTTAATGGTCTAAGATCTATAAAATAAATTTTACAAAATTAACAAACAATGAATATATTTCAATTTGTTTATTTTCAGTTTAGTTGATCCCTTTAGTTATCGTTGTATTCTTATTCTTTTAGTATGTCATTCATTTATAAAAATATTAAAAGAAAATAATTATCTTAATTTTCATTCCTAAAGACATTCTAAAAGAATAAGAATATAATGAATAAATTTCAGGTCAAAACATTAATTCAATGCAAAGAATAGTTATATATTATTATATATATTATTATTATTAATATTATTATTATTATTATTATTATTATTTTATTATTATTATTATTATTATTATTAATATTATTATTATATATATATATTATTATTATATATATATTATGGTACTTCTTTAGATTGTTACTCCCCTAAGTGTTTTAGAATGTAAATGACTTTGACTAAATAATTATTAAGACCAAGGGATGTTTAGTCGAATGTACTTTGGGACAAAGGAATATCACACTTCTGTTTTTATAAGGAGAGTAACAGTCTAAAGAAGAACACTCCGTACACCTTCTTTAGAAGAACACTCCGTACACCTTCTTTAGATTGTTACTCCCCTCTGGTTTTTTCATAAGGGGAGTAACTATCTAAATAAGTGCCTATATTATTATATATTATTATATTATTAGTCCATAAATATTGAAGTCAATTTCTGCTTATTATATAATAACCAAATCGATATTACCACTAAATTTACATTAAAATACCATGGTTTAGTTAATAATTTACAGAATTAGGTTAAGGTTTAGTCAATAATATACATTGAACTTTCCATTGAAATCAGGGAACATATAACATATTGATTGGGTCTGTGATATTAGTAGCAATAGTGAGATAACTTTTACATTATCCACCATTAAAATATTTTTAACTTAATATTAAGCACAAAACGCGAAAATGTTTAGAAAAAAATATAAATTTCTTGCACACGAGTCTGCAGGACAGTGAGAAATTTTCATGTAACGCTTTTTGGTGTCGTTTTTTGGTAACGATTTTCGAGTTTATATGCCAAAGTAAAGACATAAAAATGTCAAAAAATTAAGATTTTTCAACCAGGGTTATTACAGGGGGTTTACAGGAATTATATTGTATAGTCGTGAGAAATACATAATCTGAGCAAGATTCAGCTTTCTAGGTTATCGGATGGTTCATAAGGGTTTTTTGAGAAGATATTTCATATGCCTTGCTCTTTCTACCTCGTTGTTAGAGAACTTACTTAGAGTAAGCTCAAATGCAAAAAGGAAATAAAGAACTGCAAATATAATCACAATACTCATATAATAAGTCGGGAAATCAATATATTTTTTGTCATTCTAACAAATAAATTATTAGATGTTGGCGCCTGCATTTACCGAGACAGAACTTTATTGATAAGTTACTTAAACTCATTATTAATTCAATAACATCGATTTTATAATTATGGCTAATTTAATCGTACGATACAGCAGCAATAAAAGTTTGTTTCTTTCGGCAAAAAGAAAATAACATTTCTTTTAGAAATAAATTATTAAAAAGTCGCATCTTTGCACTCTTTTACATAATTTAACTCTTTGCTCTGCTTTTACATAAAAAATAATAACAAAAAAGTAAAAAGTAATAACAAAACGCAATTAGACAGAACATAAAAACAGATTTTTTTTTTGTTTCATTATTATTTCACACATTGTTTAAAATTAATCTTCAGTTCTTTTGATCGATGACTTCAATCTGAACAGTTTTATTTCAGTAATGTCGTAACATAAAAGGGTAAAAAAAAAAAAATTACAAATTTAGATATGCGTAACTCAGACCAATTGTCATGCTACAAAGAATTGACTTTATTTTACTTCAAAAGAACTTCTTAAATATCTTTCCCCGTCGATGGCATCATTACTCCCTCTTTTTTTTTACAAATAATTTCAAATGCAAGAATAAAAACCGTGTGATATTTCAAAGCTATTTCTGACACATTTACGATTCAGTGACAAAAGAAACAAAGATCAAAGGATAAGACTTAAAAATCCAGCTAAATAAGTTTATTTCCTTTTTTCTATTTCAAATTCTCTTGACTTTTATTCACATCCGGAGGAAATTTGTATTTCATTTGGAATGAATGTATTTGAATACATTTTCATATTAATTTGGATTTTCTTTTGATCTACTTAGTGTAGAAAAAAGCTTTTTTTTATTAAAGTCCTAATAAAGACAAGTACCAATAACAGATGTTGCTTACTTATTATACGATATTTTACTTTGAGTATTTTACGAAGGTATTAAAGCTGTAATAAAATAAAAGTTAATACGTGGGCTTATTATTCTTCTTATGGGATAGATTAATTAAGTTATGTATTTATCAAGTTTGAGTATTCAATACTAATAAGTTTACTAAAATCTCAGTCAAAACTATCAACTATCATTTTACCGTTGATTCAACCAATGATAAGAAATTTGCTCATAGATTAAGTTTAAATACATATCCAACAAAAACATGATGTCAAAACATAAGCAAAGTCTCTGATAAAAAGTTGTGACAGTGGCGTACACAGGGGGGGGCCCAAGGGGCCCTGGCCCCCCCCGAAATGATTACATACCTAAGACCCGCCATACACTTAAAACCAAAAAAACACAGTAATGACAGATGCATTCGAATTGGCTGTAAATATTCTCCAATAAAAGGAATTAATTAAGTATTATCTTATGGTGTGTATACACTTAATCACCCCAAATAAGCTCGGCCCGGATTTGCCGATAGAATTAAATTCATTCAACACTATACCGGCCCGATTGTCGGCTGGGCCCGGATTTTGCCGATGGAATTGAATTTATTAAACACTATACCGGCCCGACTATCGTCTGGGCCCGGATTTTGCCGATGGAATTAAATTTATAAAACACTATACCGGCCCGACTGTCGGCTGGGCCCGGATTTTGGCCGATGGAATTAAATTTATTAAACATTATAACGGCCCGACTGTCGGCTGGGCCCGGATTTGCCGAGGGAATTGAATTTATTAAACACTATACCGGCCCGACTGTCGGCTGGGCCCGGATTTTGGCCGATGGAATTAAATTTATTAAACATTATACCGGCCCGACTGTCGGCTGGGCCCGGATTTTTGTCGATGAAACTAAAACTATTAAACACTATAGCGGCCCGATTTTGGCTGGACCGAGATTTTTGCTGATGGAATTAGATTCATTGAATTAAATTAGGATGCATAAATCGGCTCATTTGCCGACTAGGCCTTGATTTTTGCCAGTGGAACTAAAAACATTAAACTTGATTGACCCGATTTCGGCTGGGCCCGATTTTTCGCCAATTGAATTCATTGATTTTTTTTGTGGTTTTAGTCCAGTTCAATAGCATAGGTTGCATTATAAGACGGCTTCAATTCATTACGAATCCTAATGCAATGAATTGAATTTGGATTCGTAAAAATAGACAGCTCCGATTGACAGCTAGGCCCGGGTTTTTTGCTATAGAATTAAGTGCATTGAATTGATTAGGATGAGTACAATGAATCGGCCTGATTGCTAGTAGGCCCGATTTTGTCGATGGAAATTATGCATCAAAATAAATTGTGATGCGTTCAATAATAGACCCGATTGCCGGCTCGGCCTAGGTGTTAAGCACATTAAATTAAATGAGGCCCGAGTCAACTCGAACTTTTGCCGATAGAATTAAATTAATTGAATTAAAATATGCACACTAGACTGGCTTAAACGGGAAAATGATGGTTGTGGATTTCAGTAGCAAATTTTTGTTTTGGCCCAGGATTGTGTGTAGAACGCTACGTGGGTCCTCTTGTCTATGCGGCATTCCCCTCTTGCTGACTCAGGTCGGACTAGTGTTCGTCGACATGTAGTGGGAAAACTGAGGCAATATAAATAAATCGGTTTATCATTTTGTGAAAAAACTGATTCATATTACATAGTAATAGTAAATTTAAATCTAAAAACTCAAAAAGCGTTCAGAAAACATTTGATGTTAAATGTCCCATGTAATTACCTGGCGAATGAGCGAATGATTTCATTTGTTTTGCAATAGGTATTTAATTTTCTTAGAGAAGAATTCTCTTCTAGATAAAAATTTGAAATTCGTATGTGCTCCAAATCCACGTTTGCTTTTACAGTACGTTTTGCTTCTGAGCTTACCAAAGGAAACGGAAGATATGTGACAGTTCTGAAGAACGAACAATTTTTATGTCTCCGATTTCAAAAATTCCAAGACAGAAATCTGTTCAACATCAGGGTACAGTTTGGGTCCCGTGTCCGCCTGTCCTTCAATTTTTGCGAACCAACATATCTTAAAAGCTATTCGTCCAATTTTATTGACATTTTGATGGTAGGTCATAATTAGCCAGGTTATAACATTGCTGATCCCGTATAAGTTTCAATCTTCTGCACCTATTTATATCTCTTCCACATTCGCACAGACATACATTTATTTACACCTATATCTTCAAAAGTACTCATCTGATTTTTATGAAATTTTAATGGTTTGTTTAAAGTAGCCCGCAGATAACCCAAGAATAATTTCAACCGTCTGCGCTCTTAAAATATTGCTATATTGATACTTTATTCATGTTAAATTTACTCCATTTTCCCTCCTTTTTTAAATTAGTCAAAATTGGTTTGATTTTTACATGATTTAAAGTATCAATTTACCAAAATTTAAACAGCGCAGACAGTTAAAATTAATCTGTGAGCTTCTATCAGATAAGTTTTATAAAATCAGATGAATATTTTTGAAGATAAGGTGTAAATAAATGTATGTGTGTGCACATGTGGAAGAGAAATGGTGGCAGGTGGAGAAATGTGGTGGAGGGAAATGGGACCAGAAGATTGGACCTTATATAGGACCAACAATGGACTTTTTATATGCTAATTAACTGCCATCCGAATTTCATTAAAATCGAAAGAGTAGTTTTTAAGAATTGTTCGCAATGATTGAGCGAGAGACAGACTAACAGCCAGAAACGGGATCAAAAATGTCTGATAACTTGAACAGATTTCTGTCTTGGAATTATTGGAATCGGAGACATAATCGTTCTTTAGAACGATCACATCACATAGTGAGGTGTTACCTCATAGGATTTTAATTTAATTAAATATGAGGTTAGAAATTGAAATTAGAGTGTTGAAAAGGGGGAGAAATTACAATTATAATAAATTATGGGGTATGCTAAACCCGCATATAAGTTAAATTAGGTTGGGCCCCCCCCGAAAAAATTTTCTGTGTACGCTACTGAGTTGTGAGACCACCACTCTCTATCTCTTTTAGTCCTTATTTAGGGCTTACAAAGAGGGGAGTAACAATCTAAAGAAGATGTACAGAATGTTCTTCTTTAGACTGTTACACCTCTTAAAACAAAAGAAAGGAGTAACAACCTAAAGAAGATGTACAGAATGTTCTTCTTTAGACTGTTACACCTCTTAAAACAAAAGAAAGGAGTAACAACCTAAAGAAGATGTACAGAATGTTCTTCTTTAGACTGTTACACCTCTTAAAACAAAAGAAAGGAGTAACAACCTAAAGAAGATGTACAGAATGTTCTTCTTTAAACTGTTACCCCCCTTATAAAAAAAACAGAAGTGAGTAACAATCTAAAGAAGATAAACAGAATGTTTTTCTTTAGACTGTTACTCCTCTTACAAAAAAAGAAGGGAGTAACAATCTAAAGAACATGTACGGAATTTTCTTTTTTAGAATTTTACTCCCCTAATAAAACATAGAAGTGAGTTCCTTTGTTCCAAAGTACATTGGAATATACGTCCGTTTGTCTTAATAGCTATCTAGTCAAAATCATTTATATATTCTAAAGAAAACATAAGGGAGTAACAATCAGAAGTACCTTAGTTTTTAGGGGCGGTGCCCCCTAATTTTGAACAAATACTTATTTCTTGAGTCCGCCTCGTTGTATGATATTACTAAACGAAAGCAAACACCAAATTTCATTGAACTTGGTTCAGTAGTCTAGCTTGTACAAACCACATAGAGGCAATTCGTAAAAACCACTTTCTTGACTTCAACCTTAAAATGTGACAATCCATTAAATCCATCAAGATTATATTTATTTTAACTTTAATATTATATATATATACATATATACATACATACTATACACACACACACATCTATATATATATATATATATATATATATATATATATATATATATATATATATATACATATACATATACATATACACACACACACACTCTATGTATATAAGAGAGGAAAATCATATATAGACTGTTACAAAAGTTGTTTGGCCTGGATTGTAGGCATGATCCATTTTAAGGTGTAAGCTACTATTAAGTTAAAATAACCGTAAGAAGAAGTTTACTAATAAATAATAAATCATTGATTGATCAATAACGAGAAACGAAATTTGCTATACTTTACTTTTACCAATACTTGGGTTTTAGCAAGATTCTTAGTTTTTACTCCACAACCTACTAATTTTAGTTGGACAATATCTCGAAATGAAATTGACCTTTTCATAGTTTGATTAACTGACTTAGTTGGTCAAGACACCCTGAGGCTATTGACCATTTAACAGCGCGTCTAACATTTACATTGACCCCAACCTTTGTTTTAGTTTCACCAATAAAACTTTATAATATAATTATGCCTTCTAGATCATGTGTTTCAAAACCATTTCGTCTACAAGAGGGTTTATAAATGAACACTTTTATTACTAGCAGCCTGACTACATTTTGTTATTTATTGCGTTGTCCATTTTTCTAATATTTTTACGAGTACTTTTTATTACTGTGTTAATATTTCCACCTGAATATATATATATATATATATATATATATATATATTTCCACCTGAATATATATATATATATATATATATATATATATATATATATATATATATATATATATATATATATATATATATAACACTGCAATAAACGATGTACAAAACAATACAATTATTACAGTCAAAGTAAGAAGAAATTAACGATTGACAGCTACATTAATTATGAATACTAATAGATATAACTGCTAATATTCTTCAGAAATAACAGCTGTGATGGAGGCCATCTTAATGAATTCAAAGAAACTGTCTCTCCACGTAAAACAAAATAAAAACAAGGTAACTGCCTTTATAATGCCATAATCAGCAACAATTATGGACGAACTAGATTTATATTTATAAAATAATATGAAAGTGGTAATTCTGTATTATTTAAAACTAGCTGACCCGGCGAACTTCGTACCGTATAAAGCCTAGTCCACACCAGTAGACACGTTGTGCAAACGTGTCTCCGGGTACGTCCAGAGTGCACGCGGGTTCCGAATCAGGTTCAGGCTCCGAAAACGATGTTGTGGTAAAATTTCTCCGAAAACCGATGCATCAATGTTGTGGTAAAATTTCGACGAAGTTGAGATGCTAGTGTAGCTAGAATATAACTCCAGTAGTTGACTCTGACGAAAAAATCATTTATCTCCAGTAGGGAAAAAAAGTTATGATTTTGAATTAGTTTAGAGGGACTAAAACAGGTCTTTTCATCCCTGAACTCAAAAAGTAGGGAGAAAATGTAAAAGTAGGGCGAAAAAGTAAAGTAGGGCAAAAAAGTAAAGATTGCAACTTAATTATTTTATAAATAGTAGAATACGTATGGCTAATGTAATGAAGTTGTTGAAATCAGGTTGGCGGCACTGCGCTTTTTTGACCATGTTTATCTTTGTTTACAACATTATAACCTGCATCTAAATAACCTTCTATTTTAGTTTAATTCCAATTCTTATTTGTTTTTAATATTGAATCTCTTATATCTGCTATTAAAAGGTCTAATAATTATTGTTATTTATTAAAATAATAAATAAAAACTGTGCTATGGACGAAAATGTGTATTTTCTTCCTACTGGAGATAAAATATTGTATGTACCTCGTGAGTAAAGTGCCATTATTCCCCTCGCGATAATTATCTCCCTCGGCTGCGCCTCGGGAGCAAATTAGAGTTATTCCCTCGGCTGTGCCTCGGGAATAAAAGAGTCTAATTTCCTCGGCTTCGCCTCGGGATTTAGGGACCATGATTCCTTCGGCTTCGCCTCAAGAACCAACTTTTTTCGCTCAGGGAATAATGGCTTACTTTACTCCCTAGGTGCATAAATAACTATTCAATGTATTATATAAAGGAATACTATGATTATACTTTGTAATAAAAGTAAAGCTTCATGGGGGTATGTCAACGAATTATGAACAGCTAGAAAGTCGAATGGTAGGAAATCATTCAATAGAGAGGAAATATTATCATATACGTATTACAGCGAGCAGTAAATCTCAACGTATATAGTGTTCACAATCTTCGCCAAGCTATAAATAGAGTCTGACAGCAGCAAATCCTGTCAACGAAGGTCGAGTTATATTCAATATAAGACTGTCTTGGACCTCGTGACAATCACTTGACAGGCGACACTTATAATTTTCAAAAGAAATATAAAGAAGTACGGGTTGGGTTTTAGGAAGCTGGGACGTTGGGATGAAGTTCACAGATTATTCTAAGTGAAAGTGAACACTGGGTCCAGCTGAATACGTCATCTCCAGTCAAATAATTATCCTCTTGACATGACGTCTACTCTACTACACTAATACACAGGTGAACACGTGTAACCACACGCAAACACACGGACAGCTTCCATTTAGAAGGCCACATCATGCTAAAATACATCTCTAACACCTCTCGGACTACATCAGTTCAACGATACCACTTTATTAACTTGGTAATATTCAGTGAAAATATAATAATATTTCATTTTAATAGCGCAATCATGAGACGCCCAAATTCGAGTCTAATAAATCAATTTTATTTTGTTTTGCTTCTGAGCTTATCGAAAGTAGGATTTTTTTTTTTAAAGTTCTTTAAACGTATAAGGTTTAAATTTAGGTGAAAATGCTGTTTTATTTTTCTTGCAATCATTGTGTAAGCACTTAACTGAAGATAGAAAATCAATGGTACGTGTTCTGAGCTTGTAGTATGATAGTACAGTTTATACAGAATTTCCGCTACTTGCCGAACATTGTTCTTGATAGATATATTTATATTGTTTCTGCTAGGTCTGTTGTAAGAGGTTGAACGTGACTCCTAGTCTCTTTCGGTACGTTCATTTTACACTTTCAGCATTACATCCTATCCAGTTAAACCAGTCGAGTATGTTCTATGCTTCATATATTGCTTCCGAACTTACCGAAGGTAACTGAAACTATGTGATCGTTCTGAAGAAGAAACATATTTTATGTCTCCGATCTCTAAAATTCCACAACAGAAATCCGTTCCAGACAACCGTGTTTGTCTGTCGGTCTGTCTGTCTCTCGCTACATTTTTGCAAACCAACATATCATAAAAAAACTATTCGTCCTATTTTAATTAAATTCGTATAGTAGGTCATAATTAGCAATTAGCCCATTGTTGGACAGATATAACTAACAACTTTTTGTGCCCATTTGTTTCTCTTCCACATGCGCACAAACATACATTTATTTACACCTATATCTTCACAAGTACTCATCTGATTTTTTATGAAATTTGGATGGTATTTGGTTTGTCAAAAGTAGACCACAGGTTCATCAGATTAATTTCAACAGTCTATGCTCTTTAAATTTTTCTTAATTGATATTTTAATTAATTAAACAATCAAAACAATTTTGACATATTAAACAATAGACTGTCAATTAGTGTAGCACATAGCTTCCTCGCATGCAAGCACGTACTTTATTGATTTTATGTTGCTACAAGCCATTAATGTCTTATTTGTTTAATAGTTTCCCTGTTTTTTTAATCTGTCAAAATTGTTTTGAGTTTTATATAAATTAAAGGATCAATTTAGCCCAAAGTTAAATAGTACGGACGGTTTAAATTAATCTAGGGCTATCTGCAAGTACCTTCAATAAACTATACAAGTTTTAAACAAATCAGATAAGTACTTTTGAAGCTATAGGTGTAAATAAATGTATGTTTGTCCGCATGTTGAAAAGAAATAAATAAGCGCTGAAGGTTAAAACTTATATGGGACCAACAATGGGCTAATTGTGACCTACCATCCAAAATTTATTAAAATCGGACGTGTAATTTTTTTAGATATATGTTGGTTCGCAAAAATTGAAAAACAGACTAACTGACAAACACAAAATCAAAAATGTTCCCTGATGTCTGAAACGGATTTCTGCCTTGGAATTTTTGAAATCGGAGACATAAAATATTTTTTTCTTTCAGAACGAGCACATAGCTTCCGTTACCTTCGGTAAGCTCGGAAGCAAAAAGGGGGAAACAATTAAATAAATGGAAAAGCATAAAATAAATAAAGTACGTGATAGGATACGAGAAAGTGGCTCATCACTAATTGACAGTATATTTTAGTAAAATAACACGACTAAAAAATGATATTATAACACAAAATGGCAATAATAAAAGACGTTTCTCCACTAGATCTAACTATATTGAACAAAACAAACCCGTTTTCAACCACTGAAAGCTTTATAATTAACTCTAATCTCAACTTCAACACTGACTCTATTTGTTTGACATTTCTACTTGTCAGTATGCTAATTGCTTTTCTCTTATTTTCTTTCTTCAGCCTCTTAATTTAGCTTTTTGTCTCTTAACTTTTTATAGAGCTATTAATATTTTTATACAAAAAACATTTAAAATGATTTTAACTTACTTTTTTATTTATTTAAACTTTCTTCTTTTTAAATTAGTTCAATTATTTTGTTCACCGTAGGATTTCTTTGATAGGGACTAAAGAAATAACCAATAGTATAACCACTAGTGTTTTTTTTTTTTTTTTTTTCAATTGTAAGCCGGTTTTGTAGAATTTAAGTTACTTTTAGCGGATACACGTATTTCTTTATATATACACTCATCCATACGAGAAATAATATTTCAGCCAGATAGCATTCAGTTTTGCGAAAGAAGACGATATGCCAGATATAGCTCTAGTTATCTCAAATTTATTTGGAATGAGATGCGGAGTAAATTGCTATCAGATAGAAATCAAAATGCCAGCGTCGTTCACTTAACATTCAAGACGGCCAGTGTCGGTTAAAAGGCAGCTTTCTAAATCTTCAATGGTACTCTAAAATTTCGTTACGTTTACATTCATTAGATTTTTTTTAATGATTTCCTAAATGTAAAACATAATTGACCGGAGATATTCGATTCCTTTACATTTAAAATGTCGGGAGTAAGAGACAAAAGAAGTCTGTCCAAGAACGCTGTATTCAAATTATAATACTTGTAATAACAATAACAATAGTTTGTAAACAAAAATAAATAGTGCAACTTTATGTAAAACAATATCACACCAACACACGTAAGAAAAAAATGACGATCTCCCATCTATAGACCTAACTTACTGCATAAGAACATATGCTCATATTTTGTATTTCCACTAAATGAGTAGTCCTAATAATGAATATAAGTTTAGAAAAGTTAAGACTGATTTTCTGTGGTCAATCACGTCCAAACGGCTGAACAGATTTTGTTGGTTTTCTCGGGTAAAATGTTAAGCTCAATTTTGCAGGTTAAATACATTATTAAACCTATATGTATATAGATGGACACTCTAAACTTAAAAAAAATACGTGTGGTGTCGCGGGACACCCGGTAGGAACGAAGTTCCTTACATTTTTCATTAAATATAAACTATAAAATCACACTGCTAAGTACGTATACATTGCTAACTACTTATACATGGCGGAGTTAGAAATGAGACAAAATTAAAAGTAAAGAACTGTTTGTACCTAGCAGAGTTAAGGCAAAATTAATAGAAAATCATTATTTTGTATAATTAAAGCAAGCGTCTTACTATAAATATATATTGAATATAAGAAAAAGGTTTATAGTTAAAGAGTGTCCGTGAAAGCATATTATCTGCAACCCCAATTTCATTTCCTTTAATATATTCAATCTCATATTCATATGCACTTAAATTAATGGCCCATCTAGTAACGCGATTAGATGTCACCTTCGGCAGTTCTGCATTTTGACCAAATAAATGTATCAGTGGCTTATGATCAGTGCGAAGAATAAATTTCCTCCCATAAAGGTATTGCTGAAATTTATTAACGGCATAAACCAGTCCTAATGCTTCCCTATCTATGACAGAATACTTTTTTTCAGCAGCACTAAGACACCTCGATGCGTATGCAATGGGTTTTTCTACCCCGTCCAAAAACCTATGGCTTAATACTGCCCCTATACCACATTCACTCGCATCTGATGTTACCACTATAGCAAGTTCAGGATTTTAATGTACTAAGGTAGTAGATGATGACAGAATGCCTTTAAGCTTTTCTACAATTTTAGAATCCTCTGTAGTCCATAACCATCTAGTGTGCCCCCTCAGCAACCTATGTAGTGGTGAGCACAGGCTTTGTAAATTTGGGATAAACTTTTGATAGTAATTTACGGATCCCAAAAATGACCGTAATTGCTTTGTGGTCTCTGGTAATGGCATTTCTCTTATAGCTTTGAGATGATCTTCTGTTGGATGTATGCCTACTTTATCAATTATATGTCCTAAATACTTGACGGATTCTTCAAAAAATTTATATTTGGCCATTTGAATCCTCATTAATTGATATATAACATGTTATAAGGACTAACATTTTTTGTTTTTTCGTCCAAACATATTGGCCGCCATCTTGAAAATATGAAGTGTCGAATTTATACGTTACATATCCTTTTCCTTCTTTTTAAGACCTTTAAAACGATGTATAACACATTATGCTGACTAAATATTTTTATTTTAGTCGTCTGCCATATTGGCCGCCATCTTCGAAATATGAAGTTTGGAATTTAATGCGTTACATATTCTTTTCCTTCTCTTAAAGACCTTTAAAACGATGTATAACACATTATGCTGACTAAACATTTTTATTTTAGTCGTCCGCCATATTGGCCGCCATCTTGGAAATGTTTAGTGTGGAATTTCCAAAAACTATACAGTTATGACAAATTGTTAGAAGCATCTGTGGGCCAAATTTCGTTCAAATCGATAAATTTTTACGCCAGTTATATCGTTGGACAAACAAACACACAAACACACAAACTTTTCAAATGCCAAGTCTCTGAAATGAAGAACTCACTGCGCTCGTTCAATAACTGCAGACATACTACTGATAAACCAAAGTAAAACAAACTCATTTTGAAGATTACAACTATTTTACCGCAGTAATGTTAAAAACCCAATTATGACTAATATTAATATAGGTATATGAGTCATAATTATGACCTAAAATTAGACAGAATTGTATGAAAACATTTATAATTTCTTAGTCCACAACTAAAACACAATCTGGACTAAAAAAAAGTCCTATAACTGTAAAATGTTGTTTACGTTCATTTACGTTTTATACAATTTTATTTAATATATTACAAGGGGGCTCAGCTCCCTACTTGATTCACTCGACAAACCCCCGAAAAGCGGCCGCATCGCGGCCGCTGCCTAGAATAGAGTACAGTAGAATCCCTTGTTTTTTTTAGGAGGGGGCTAAATTTAGGATATTTGCAAATTATCATATCAAAGAAGAGGGGGTATAGAAATCAGTGGAAGTGGTAAAATCTAGATATTCTCTCATAGTAAAATAATTTAAATGTTTCTTGATGGTAGTTTACAAACTTATCAAATTAAAATAACACTCCGTAGCAAAGAACGGGTATCCAGCTAGTAAAACATAAAATAATAATTTCGAATAAAAAGTAAAACAAACAAAGAATGCAACAGAAAATAAGCGAGAAGGAAGATTAGGGGGGTGAGAATGTTACGTAGTCTATAAGATAATTCCCGCCTATATTAAAAAAAAAAAAATAAAACAAAAAAAATAAAACAAAAATCTTCACTTTTTGAATAGCTTTTAATTCTAAGAAAATAACTATAAAAAAAAACAACAATAGTTTGATTAAGAATTTAAATAAAATTACCTCTAACCATAATCGTTGTGTAATAAGATTGTTTATTATAACAAAACATAAATTATTCAATTTAACTTAATAGGTAAATAGAAAGAATCAATCTACCTTTATAGCTTCGCTTCGTTTTTTTCAATCCATCCTATGTATATCTTCATATTCCATTGTATTCTCTAAATGCTGTTATAAATATACGTAGAATTAACTTTGAAAGATATTACCGTCGATATTACACTGAATAACAAATCGATCTATCTCCAAAAACAAGATTTCAACAAAGAACAACGAACAATGAATAAAATATAAACTACATACACGAAAGATGTATACTTTTCGAAAGAAAAACGTATAGAAATCAAAAAGAAACATTTGAATTATAACACACATTACAAATATAAAGACCCGCTACCCGATTTAAAATACTTTTCCTCGATTAAGAAGTGAATTTAAAGTAAGATTCGACTAAAATTACTGTTGACCTAATTAGAGAAGTAAAAACAATATGGCCGACGCACTAAAACTATGGGACACCGACGCGTCCCAGTGACTCGCCTCTTTCAGGGCTACCACACTACCATCGTATCAAAATTAAATAATCTAAAGTTTATTATAAAAATTATTTAAAATAAAAATATTATAAATAATAATTATTCATCATGGTAATATTATATTTTAAATATGTTTTTAGTTTAACCGAAACAAAATATGTTTAAGTTATTTTATTTTTTAATAATTTTGTTCGCATTATTGGTTTAACCTCATAGTACTGTGGTAAGTGAAAAAATATTTTGTTTATATAAGTTTAAATGAATAAATGTTTAATAAAAAGACTGTTTATTAAATCAAGTTAAATCAAATGGTATTTTAAGTTAAAAGTAGAACTACAGTATATGGAGCCCCTACTATACATCGCAAATCGCTACAATCGATTGTTATATTGACGCCATATTTCAATATATACAAATAATGTGTGATTTGCGTAATTTTACACGTTTTAACGAAAATGTGTTAGTTTCGGGTTTGAATTTAATTTTGTTAACCTTAATTTTTTGCCCTAGAATTTTGAATCGCCGCTCCACACCGCTTCGCGGAGCGCTCATTTCTAAAAAAAAAAACCCCTCCTGCATATAGACCAGGTAGAGTTTCAAATCGAAATATAAAAGAGTTTAACAGACAAGATATATCGATATATTAAGTCTTGAAAGTGGTTTATACTGAGATAACGTGTTATCAGAAAGAGCCCCATATACTGTAGTTCAGCCGTCAAGGTATATGTGTATGTTCTATATACAAATCTACAGTTTTGCTCCGATCTCGATGAAAATTTGCATATTTGATCATCAAAGCAAGGAGAAACTCACTGTCTACATAGAATTTAGAAATTTAAATTTTGGTACACAGGGGTATGGGGTAAACACAAGTGATGAATACGGGGTCAAAGTAATGAATACCCTTCATGATGCATATCATTCAAAAGCTCTTTAAGAGTACAGTAATTGTTATTATATACATTTAAGGGGGTAAAATGTAAAAATACATCTAAAAGTCAACGTATGTGTGTATGTTCTTTATACAAATCTACAGTTCTTGTCTGATCTCGATGAAAATTTTTACACTTGACCTTCAAATCAATGGGAAGGTCACAGTCTACATGAATATTCGAAATTTAAATTTTGGCACTCAGGGGTACGGGGTACAACTCAAGTGATGAATATGGGGTCAAAGTAATGAATACCCTTCATGATGCATATCGTTCAAAAGCTCTTTCAGAGTACAGTAATTGTTGTTATCTACAGTTTTGTCATATTGTCATTTAGGAGGGGGGTAAATTTGGGATATTGTAAACCATTGTAGTATCTTTCAGGCTAGCATGCCGGATTTTTCAACCATACATGGTTGAAAATGAATGGTGGTGTATTTAATATTTTTTCAACTTTGGATATGTCCAAATAAAACTGAATAAATCATTAATCATTGATTTTGTTGACTGCTTGGTATGGATCACTCAAGTTTCCAATCACACTGTCAATTAAAACATAAAAAACTTCAACTTTGAAGCGATTTTCTGGGTTCTCTGTGGATTTTTCTTGAAACCCTTCGGGATAAGGTTTAGTAATTTTTCGCTTCTCAGTCTCGGTACCGGGAAATTCTCTCGCAAACTTAATCACCACACTTGGCTGACAACTTTAATATTAACTAATATTATTTTTAATTATTATTATTTAATTATTTAATATTTCAATCATAAATATTGGCGTGATTGGGTGTTCGGGGCTTTGGATCGGGGCCCTTTAGGGGAGGTCCGGGTCCCCCGGCATCAGCCGTACCTGCCACCCCCTCTCGACGGGTATTATGTATGTACCGACTTATCTCGAAATCTCAATCTATAATTAACTTTTTTAATTTTTTTTTTTTTCTTCTTGCAATCAAATAATATGTCAGCAACGAGCAAATAGGTGCTAATAAGTGAATAAAAATAACTAAAATATTTTTAAAAAATTAAAATATAAAAAAATTCTTAAAAATAGTGTTTTTAAAGCTTTGAAGCATTGTTTTTTTTCGGCCCACCCTAACATCAAGCATCAAGCATAAGCACCTGACTTGTTGTATATCCTGGGGTTGGTTCTCACAGAGTCATAACTACTGCCCCCCCCCCCCCCCCCCTTCTGTGCCTAGAAGTAGGCAGCAAGAGAACCCATTCACCCTGAAATCAAGTAATGAGCAGAGGGAAGACGGTAATGAGAGCAGTCCTAAACTAACTCAGCAAACAAGAAGAAAGTATCTCTGCTAAACCTAATATCTAATATTTCAAGCAAACTTAATCCTACAATAACAGAGCATTCTTGTGAATAAATCAACAAAGCAACCCAATCCTCCTGCCCGACCAAAAATATAAACAGGGAGAGCCATAGCGAGAGTCCTAACCTAAATATTTAAAACTGAGATTGAAATTTACCTAACCTATAATCATAAAATTAGCTTTAATAAGTTAAATTTGAACACAAAACAACGTCTTGACCAGTCTCACAATAACTCAATACTAACAATTTATCGTTGAGCAAATTAGTTAAAAAAAAGTAAAAATGTACATCAATTTTAAAATTGTTGATATCCAATTCCTAGTAAGAACGGTTCCTCAAGAAGTTCAGCCCAAGACTACGTTCCAGAATTAAACAAAGTAAAATGCTAATACTGATAGACATTTTTATTTTTTATTTATTTTTTTCTTTTGACATTTTTATGTTTAGGCTAAAACGTTACGTTACTTTTAACTTAAAAACTCAGAAAAGTATAACAGGGAGTCAAAAAGCTATAGGAGGTGTGTAATCCAATCTCCAGCTGTTGGCCCTCCACCGAACGTCATAGGGCCGAAGAAAGTCGAAAAGATTTATACGTGTGACAGGGAGTTAGGAACGTAAAGGAGGTTACCATCAACTCTCAGCCCTCTCGGCCCTACCTAGTATGAAGGCATATTAACAATTCGTAGAAGGCTGGCCGGCGCCTTTGAATTCAGTCGTTTGTAATCAAGCCGCGGCAGTACCGGTGTGGAGATAAGAATAAAAATTATCTTCCATCTACTTTTATCAATTACTTGAATAAATTTCCGATTTTATGTCGGTAGTTTACGCAGAGCGAAAACATGAAAATGTCTCGCTGTCTTGCGGACTCGTATGCAAGAAGTATTATTTTTACCATTATTAAAAGGTGAAGTGGGGAAACAAGTTTTAGCTTGAACATTATTTAATTTATATGTTCAGTGTTCCTAAATCTCTTTTCTAGTTAGTAAATCGTCACCAATACGTCCTTAATGAAACAAAATAAGTCTTTAAGTCTTAAAAATCACATTCAAAAGGTTTCAAAGTATGTCACAAGTAATGTATAAAACATACTTACTTGATAATATGTATATCTCTTTTAATTTTATCTCTTTACTTATTTTAAAAATTACTTAAGTTAAGGGTTTAATTGGTAGTAGAAGCCATTAAGAGTGTAATATTAAAAAAATATTAAACCATTAAGTCATAAATCATTTTACTCATATTTAAATGTCAGGATGAATAAGAATGTGGTTCATTAAGAATATTTTTCAATTAAAAATAATGGCCACGTGACCTTCTGTAACACCTGTTAAAATAAAAAAATAAAAAATAATAATAATATCAAAATGAAACAAACAATTGACAAAAGTGAATTATCTCACATCATGTGAATCGTGATATTTCTGTTAATTATTATTATTATTATTATTATATTATTATCATTAATAAGACTTAATAAGACGGTTGTTACAAAAATAATGTACGGTTGTATGTAAAAAGAATTGTAGTTGTGACTTAGAATAAAGAAAAAAAAAAATTGAATAATAATAAGCTAAACAAGCAACCATTGGCCAATATAACAAATAAAATAGTAACTACAAAAAGAAAAGTATATAATCATGATAATTCATTAATGATAAAAAAAATAAATAAAAAAAAATAATAAAAATAAAATAAAATAAATTTATTATAACATAGAAATAAATACCATTGAATTCGAACTAATAATATATTACAATAAAGCTACATAATTTCTCATCCCGTATGAAATAGATAAACTAAATATATAGAGAAACATAAATATATATAAACTAATAACATTTTTTTAAAAATATATATATATACATTTTTTATATATTTAAAAAATATATATAACATTAAATTTGGTGTATAGTGTATATCATCTAGTCTGACACCTTGATAAAACAATAAATAAATAAATAAACCATTAAATTCAAAACGCTCTCCTTAAAAATTTTCTTTATTTAAATACTGTTATCATGAATCTTTTAATTAGTGGCTATAAATTGGAGGTTTATTAAAATAAGTTATATTTAAAAGAATTTCTTTTAAATATATAAACAGCTTCAAAGATTATCACATAAATTATATTCAAATTGATAAAAACGTCAAGTATAGTAAAAAGAAAAAAAAAATAAAAGTAGCGGGGGAGGTATTAAAAATTATGTAAATCCTTAAATTCATAATATAAGTAAATTCCTATCAAGATGACTTTAGTTAGAGGAAGCACATAGAGGGACGTCGTATTTATGTGCCACAATAATTCAAGCTGTCATATTCTGCATATTTATCCGTGAAAATATTGAATTAAACTTGACATTTGAGGTTTATTTCTTTATGCAAATGGGGCTCGGGTCGTACAATATTATTTATTTAAAAGGTGAGAAAGGGAGGGAAAGTTTAAAAATAACTTCGCACACGATTTAACAATTCTTCTACGCACGTATTTTATTATTTATTAGTAGAACTTTAAAAATGGTATTTTTAAGTTGGCAAGAAAAATCGAAGCAACTTAAGAATTGTTACATAAAACACTATAATATAGTCATCATAATATAGTCATAATATAGTCAACAATCATTATTGTTTTAACAAATCAAGTCAAATAACAACATTTTTGTCATGTGCTAATTTAATTAGTTTCTTATAAATTAAGATACTTTCAGATAAATAAAGATTAAAATCATTAATTTGGAAGGGGAAAAAGGTAGATAAAAATCCTCCTTCATCGAACCACGGTTCCCTTCGTTTATGCTACGTAGTTATAACCAAATTACTTCAACGAAGATTTTTGCGTGTTCGAATTAATTAACTAATTCCATTAATTCATCGTCTGATTCAATAATCTGACACGTACATTAAGAATAATTTAATAATAAATGTTCTTCATACATTACCCTAAGGTAATGCATTTATAGATATGTAAAAGTAAGTGAGTAATAAGTACATTTTAAATAAACATTTATATATTAAATTTTAGAAAACCTTAAAACCTAGTGCATTGTAAATTTTACATAAAAGTAAGTAATAAGTACCTAAATTTAGATACGTGTGTCGATTTCGACTTAACATTTAAGTAATTTTGATATGTGGAGTAATGTTGGGCTTTTTTAGGTGTGAAAATGATAACAATGTAATCCATTTTGTAGAGACCCCCTTCAAAAGGTCATATCCTCAATCTTTTTAATTAATATAACTATCAAATTAATGAATCTATTATAAATGTTAACAATCGTATAGAAGTAAAAGTATTTTTTCTAAAATATAATCAATTTATTTTGCTTCTGAGTTTACCGAAGGCATCGGAAGCATTGTGTTCACTTTTGAGAACGAAAAACGTTTATGTCTCCGATTTTAAAAATTCCAAGACAGAAATCCGTTTCAGACATCAGGGAACATTTTTGGTTCCGTGTCTGTCTGTCAGTCTGCCGGTCTGTGTGTCTGCAAATTCTTAAACGTGTGACGATAACTTAAGTAAATGTAGACCGATTTTGTTGAAATTTGGTAGACTTATTAATAGTTTTTACTCAATAAACAATATAATAATAAAATAATATAACAATAATGTAAATATAACAATAAAGTACATGATAGGATGCGAGAAAGCTATGTGCCACACAAATTGGTAGTCTATTTTTTTAATTTAACAATAGTAATCAGTATTAACATTAACAATAATAGTAGTACGGTAAATTTAATTACATGGTGTTATGTATTTAACAATATGGAAAATAAAATACATGTCAACTCAATGTAAGAACCTCAAAAATTGACAAAGATTGATAATTACCGTAAGAAGGGTCAAGAGAAGAAGGGGCAATTTTATTTGCTTTAATGTTAAATTACTTTTCACCTTAGTGTGAAAACTATGATAAGTACAGATAATAATATATTAGGACAGATAAAGTTATTAGGAGAAAACTTATGATTAACAAAGAACAAATAGTTTCTGAAAATTAAATATTTATAAATTTAAACCAAATTAGGCGAATACATAGCATGTATTGGAGTAATATTAATTTGAAAAGATTGAAAATTAAAAAAAGAAGTATGGAAAAAAAATAGTCTGAAAATTTGCGTGGGACATAGCTTATTCCTCGCTCCTGTTTCGCATAAATGATTTTATGCTTTTACAACCTATTTCTGTCAAATTTATTTAATTTTCCCCGTTTTGTATATCTGTCAAAATCATTTTGATTTTACAAGCTTTTATTTAACTTGCAATGTTTGTATGTATGTATGTATGTTCGGGTCAAAACTTGCAACTGAATTTTAAAGCAGTTACCCTCAACCGATAGAATTGAAATTTTGCACACCACGTTTAGTTTGGATGACAATGCATGATTAGCTAATTGACGTCATTCTCAATCCAATATGGCGGACAACAGAAGATGGCGGACTAGTTATTTTATAAGAACGACCATGATATGGATATCAAATGAAAGGGTTTGCTGAGAAGAATACGAATAAGCTTGTTTTTAACAATGTTTTTTAAATAAAATTTTTGATCTAAATTTAATTATTAATTTAGCATAATTTAAAGAGAGCAGAAATTAATCTGGGGCTATCTGCGGGCTACGTTTGACAAACCGTCTAAATTTTATAGAAATGAATCCTCCGTATATGAAATCCAGGGACTCTCCCTAGATTTTAAACAGGAAGGATTTAGGAGGAGCATTAGGATTTAGGATCCCCTAATGTTCTATATGTGTAATGACAAAGTGTAAAATTTTTACATCTTATATATAAAAATATTTTTGAAGAAGACTAATGTGACAGGGAATTTACAAGCCTGAAGAAGCCATGATGTGATGGCGAAATTCAGCATTTAGAAAAAGAGGAAGTTTTCTAATTTATTATATTTAAAATATACTTAAAAAGTGACAACCATAAAAAGGCCAATTTAAAAAAAATAAATTAATCTACACAAATTATAAAGAAGGGTGCCAAAAAAATATTACTTTAAAATGAGAAATAGTAGAGTTGTTCTCCATGTAGATTTTTATTCTAACACAAATTACATTTTAAGACGTACATTAATATTCATAAGAAAAACTAAGGTGAGATAATCCCATACAATGATAACTATGAATTTTAAATAATATTTTAACTGACATCGCAAACAGTAATTAGTGGGAAATATCATTTATTCTAAGAGAAACAATAATCTCATAGAAATAATAGAAATTCATAATTGCACTGTGGTTTCTTACAATGAACAATAATAATGGGTGTTTCGGGAGATGGATGTAGTAGGAGTAATTTGCGAAGAGTATTACAGCGTCATAATCATTATTTATAAGTTAAATGGAGGTTGTAATGAGACAAGGAATAGCTGAACATATATAGAGAAGTCCAACATATACAATACGTAGAAGCATTTAGCTTGATTAATATTTCAAGTCGTAAACATTCAAACCGAATACAGTGTAGAAATTAATCTAAGATTCACACTGGCTTAGTTCTCAAAGGAATAATATAAATAATTGTCTCTTCATTTAGATTGAAATTTGTTTATTTCGCGAAGCAGCTTTTAGCCTTTATACGGTCTGCACACAGCAGAGGTGACAGGCGAGGAATAGCGACGTTACTACGCCTCCTTTAGCTAACCTATGGGGCAATGCAAGGCACAGGCGCCCCTTTAGCTAACCTATAGGGCTATGCAAGGCGCAGGCGCTCCTTTAGCTATCCTATGGGGCTATGCAAGGCGCAGGCGCTCCTTTAGCTAACCTATGGGGGCAATGCAAGGCGCAGGCGCTCCTTTAGCTAACCTATGGGGCAATGCAAGGCGCAGGCGTTCCTTTAGCTAACCTATGGGGCAATGCAAGGCGCAGGCGCTCCTTTAGCTAACCTATGGGGCAATGCAAGGCGCAGGCGCCCATTTAGCTAACCTATGGGGCAATGCAAGGCGCAGGCGCCCCTTTAGCTAACCTATGGGGCAATGCAATGCGCAGGCGCTCCTTTAGCTAACCTATGGGGCAATGCAAGGCGCAGGCGCTCCTTTAGCTAACCTATGGGGCAATGCAAGGCGCAGGCGCTCCTTTAGCTAACCTATGGGGCAATGCAAGGCGAAGGCGCTCCTTTAGCTAACCTATGGGGCAATGCAAGGCGCAGGCGCTCCTTTAAGCTTCTTCCTCACCTCTCGACTCGTTTTGAAGAAGTGCGCCACATAGGCTCCACCCAATCACTACAATTTTAACATAGGTATGTTTTTGGGCAGAGGGACACAAGAAATGTCCGTAACGCCAAAAACGACATGAAAGTACCGGTATGGAAATCCCATAGATGACTTCCATGAAATGTTGTGGTGTCAATAAGTGAGCAAGAGAGAACTCAGTATTTACACCATTTTAATGGAAGTAAAAACACTAAAATGTCAATATCTCCCAAACCGCTTGTCCGATTGTGCAATCGGTCCGAGGTACAATCTACCATATAGGACACATATACACCCCAAAGGAAATTTAAATCAAATAAAGCCTACTGATTTTATCGTCGACAGACCGATTTCGTGCTTAAGTGACTGTAGCTTCGAAACGTCGTGAGCTACAATGTTCGGGTTTGCGCCATCAGTTTTTCCGACAAAAGTTCTAAAAATGCCGCAAACCGCATCTCAATACGATGTCTTGAAGCGGTGTTATAAAGGTTAAAAGTTCCGAACGAACGTACGTACATACGATACATACATACGTACGCACAGACATATATGTAAATTAAACGGATTTTAATGATATCCCCGGGTTCGTAAGACCCCTCCTTCACAGAGATTTCGGAATCACGTTTTGTAGGGTATCACCATACTTCCATTTTTATGGAAGTAAAAACCGAAAGAAAAATTTGGCGCTCATAAATATAGTATCAGGAAGTTAGGATTTAACAGGAGGTAGCTCGATTTTCACTTTTAGTAGGTTCTATGTTTGTAAGTGGGAGCGCTGTAGTAAATATTTTCTTAATTTGATAATGATATAAGAGCTCCAAACGGACCAATTGGAATTTATTTTATTCCGTGAAACTAGTGGCTTTCGCAAACAATGCAACGGATTTGAGAAGGTGAGTAGTAAAGATTGGAACAATTCGACACTGAATTCAATTCCCAGTGTTTTCCATACATTAGTTTTTATAAGTGAATTTAAATTATGGAACATTTGATCAAAATGTATCATAAAAATAACTTCTCCTAGGCGGGGAATCGAACCCGGCCACTCTCCGTCCGCATTTGAAGCTACTTTCTCAGGAACTAGAATTTTCTCTCTTAAATTATAATTTTAATGTAATACATTTTAGAATTTTTTTAATCACAATCGTCGGAAGTATTTTCGAGAAATAAGTTTTTTCCGTTTTTTAAGAATTTCACGCCATCACAATACTTTCTCTTTATATGAGAAAGTAATAAACAAATCTATAAGGATTAATCAGTTTGTTGTCTGATCACAAGAATCAGTAATAACTAAGAAACGTCATAATCAATCAGCATAAGCAGTGTAAAATAATCAGCTATTTTAGTTATTACTAAAGTCGAAACTGGTAATTACATAATTGTATATCCTTGTGGTCAAACAATAGACTAAATAATACATATAAGTGTTCTTTTATTTATTTACTCAGTAATAAAACCATGATATCATCTAAATACCACAATAATGTATAATTACATTATTATAATGTATAATTACATACATTTTCACTTTAAATCAAATTATAATTATTATTAACTACGGGAAACAGACAGAGAAAAATACACTCCAGGGCCGGGATTTAAACCACGGGTCTCCTGTATTTCCAGTACAGATGCTCTTACCAACTAAGCTACGCAGGAGAATGATTTTTCTCTGCCGTAATCGATAACTAGTCCCGAATCCAAGCTTTCAATATTCATACACATTTAGAAAGTCAATATTTATGACATTAGAACTAAACCGAGAATTAACGCTTATAATTATAAAGTACTCAATTAGTACCTGTACCTTGTACAATCAATTCGAAATTCAATTTTTAGTTTTTGGTAGTTTTCATACTACGGAAAGTTTAAATTTTAATTTAAATCAAATTATAATTATTATTAACTACGGGAAACAGACAGAGAAAAATACACTCCAGCGCCGGGATTTGAACCACGGGTCTCCTGTATTTCCAGTACAGATGCTCTTACCAATTTTTCTCTGCCTTAAGCGATAACTAGTCCCGAATCCAAGCTTTCAATATTCATACACATTTAGAAAGTCAACATTTATGACATTAGAACTAAACCGAGAATTAACGCTTATAATATTTTCACTTAATTTATTAAATATTTATGTCACACAATAGCTGCAGTTTTTATTAAGCTCAAAAAAAGTTTAGATTCTTAATAGAAGCTAAATTACATGTTTTATTATAATACCGTAGCCTCTAAGATGTCACTTGAGTCATCGAGTCAATTATTTCTATGAAATCAAACTGCACTTAAGTTAATAAATAAGACTTAAAAAACGTCAACTTTACGATAAATACAGTAAAAAAAAGTTGATATATTAATTAAAATAAAGTTGTTAGTCCAGTTCTCATTATATGAACTGACAGTAGTGAATTTATATAAAAATACAAACATACACAGGCAACCCACGGTTAAATCAATTAGTAGTTTAAAGATATGGTTGAAGATCCCAACTTTCTTTTAAAAAAGGATTAAGAAGTTCATTACTGTCAAATAAAAACTCATTTCTATAATGAATCAAAGTTAACAATAATTATAAGGCAATATATCTTGTAACATTCAACTATATTTATGTAATTTTTTCTATTGAGTTCCATATACAAAATATAAAGAATATATGCATATATTATATATATATATATATATATATATATATATATATATATATATATATATATATATATATATATATATATATATATATATATATATATACAGGGTGTCCCGGGTCAGGACCGACAAACTTTGGGATGTGATAGTACAGTTAATTTGGAGTAAAAAAAGTTATATAAACCATGGTCCTATTCTTATTTGTTTTCTAGCTATCTTATTTTTAACTTTTTTTTGTAAAACGTGACTTTGACTTAATAAATTGGCAATATCATTTGAAGTAATTAAGCTAGAATGATAAATGATATACCACCTGAAAGAGCATGAAAAAGTCTTAAAGACAAATTTCATTTCAGCTATTAAATTTTACTTTTAGTCACACGTTAATTTTTTAGAACTTGAAAATAATAAAATTTAATTAAAAATAGAAAATGTTAGAGCTTGTATAACTACTGTATTGTATTAGATAACTATGGGTGCAAAACTCCTTAAAGTTGGCGCATTTACTAAGCTTCAAAACGATGCTATTAAATTTAAAATATTACAACTTAAAGTATACGAAATAGTGATGAAATTCCAAAAAAACATGTCCTTCTGTAAGCTGAGATAGGGTTGGGGGAATGGGAAGTGCCCTGAAAATGCAAACGTCGGGTGATTTTTTTTCTTTGTCTTTTAAGTTGCTCCAAAAAAGTCAGAGTTTAGTCATATTACCCGTGTGGTACCAGTCATGGTACCAATGATACTACTGTCATTGTGAAATCATAGGACCTGATGAATCTTATAAAGTCTTATAAGGGGTCTTATCTTATTATTATGGGTGTAATAATTTATTTTTATTACGATAATTAATTATTTTTATAATAATGTTCTTTGTAACTAAACCAAAATTTTACTGTATTAATTGAATTATCTTATTACTTAGTTAAAAAAAAAAAAAATCATTAAAGAATAAAATAGGAAAGTGTAATAATAAAATAAACCGACCTTCTTTTACTTACAATTAACACTTCTGTAATTACTATAATTAATGTTCAAAATGGTGCCCTTTTTCATTTTTAAGTACAGATTTGCTGCATTCAACACTACCCTAATAGGTGCATTGGAAGAGGAGAACCGGTTGCTTGGCCACCCAGGTCACCAGACATTACACCTTTAGATTTCTGTTTGGGGGGATGGATGAAAGATTTGGTGTTTAGAATACCGGTTAACAGTCAAGAGGAGCTAATAAACAGGATACAAGCAGCAGCTCATCAAATAAATGACCAAAAAGCGACTCCCAAATGCAGCAAATCTCGACTTAAAAATTGTGGATGTGTATGAATGAAGGAGGGCACCATTTTGAACATTTATTATAGTAATTACACAATTGTTAATTATAAATAAAAAAGGTCGGTTTATTGTATTATTAGACTTTTCTATTTCATCTTTAATGATTTTTTTTTATTTTAACAATGTAATAAGATAATTCAATTAACACAGTACAATTTTGGTTATGTTACAAAGAATATTATTATAAAAATAATTAATTATCGTAATAAAAATAAATTATTACACCCTTAATAATTATAAGATTCATCAGGTGCTATGACTTTACAATGACTGTAGTATCATTGGTACCATGACTGGTACCACACGGGTACTATGACTAAACTCTGACTTTAACGTTTTATTATACTAGAGCAACTTAAAAGAAAAAGAAAAATAATCACCCGACATTTGCATTTTCAGAGCACTTCCCATTCCCCCAACCCTATCTCAGCTTACAGTAGGACATGTTTTTTTTTTAATTTCATCACTATTTCGTATACTTCAAGTTGTAATATTTTAAATTTAATAGCATCGTTTTGAAGCTTAGTAAATGCGCCAACTTTAAGGAGTTTTGCACCCATAGTTATCTAATACAATACAGTAGTTATACAAGCTCTAACATTTTCTTTTTTTAATTAAATTTTATTATTTTCAAGTTCTAACGAATTAACGTGTGACTAAAAATGAAATTTAATAGCTGAAATGATATTTGTCTTTAAGAATTTTTCATGCTCTTTCAGGTGGTATATCATTTATCATTCTAGCTTAATTACTTCCAATGATATTGCCAATTTATTAAGTCAAAGTCACGTTTTACAAAAAAAAGTTAAAAATAAGATAGCTAGAAAACAAATGAGAATAGGACCATGGTTTATACACCTTTTTTTACTCCAAATTAACTGTACTATTACATCCCAAAGTTTGTCGGTCCTGACCCGGGACACCCGTATATATATATATATATATATATATATATATATATATATATATATATATCAAACTATAATATAAAATATATAAATTTAAATAAGCTTAAGAGAGAGCTACTGTAAAACATTTTATAGTATTTTTATTTTACGCAAAATACCTAAAAAAAAAAAATTAATTAAAACTAGCTTGAAGGCAGAAAACCTTAAAATATCATCTGACACATTTCGCATAAATAATAATTTAATAAAACTTACTTAAAAAAGTTGAATACGACGAAATATTAAACTAATTAAATCATTTTAAGTTGGCTCGGTATACCGTGATATCAAAAGTTATTTTTTTATTAGCACTTAAGTCAGATTATATTAATTTTCTTTTTATCTTCAAAAGTTATTTCTTAATGCATCTTTCTAATTAAATATCGGGGATTAAAGAATTTAACGAATTATTGATTATAAAAAATTTGTTTCAGTGAAAATACAGATTATTTATTAATACATTAGAATCAGTAAATTTATGATATAATTAATAAGGTCGAACTGTATAATTATGTATCTCATATTGATTATTAATTTAATGTGAATTACTTATTTAGTTCACTAGTTAATTTTATATTAATTTATATCATGCATGCTTAGATCTGTCCGGACAAGGAATAATATATTTGCTATTTTCACAATTTCTAGTTTCAGAATGTTATTGAAACAGACTTCGGAGTCTATTAACAATTAATAGAAAACATATATGAACTAAAATACTCTGCCAATTAGTGTGGCACATAGCTTCCTCGCGTTATTGAGCTGAGCGAAGCCAAGTTCTTGTACTACACTTTGCATTTGGTTGGACACATACTCCTGAACGACTGAACTGATCCGCACAAAATTCGGCACGGTCATAGTGACCAACCACAGGAAGGTATACATCTGAAATGGTCCAAATCGGTACACGGGTAAATTGGTACATGGGGTACAGGGTACGGTGTACAAAAGTTAAAATAGTATATGCCCTTCATGTCGTTGGAAAGTTCTTTAAGAGTACAGTTATTGTTGTTATGGATACAGATTTGAACCCAATCAAATGTCTATAAATTGTACTTATTGGCCGTCTTAATACTAAACGAGTCAGCCAATGCGTTTAAGCCAAACATTTGTTCATTTATACGTCAGTTGTATAAAAATAAAAGTACCCCCGAACTAAATCATCATGCACTTACTGTCTATAAAATAATTCTAGACCCTCGCAGAGACGGAACTAGACCTGCTGAATCGGTGTGCAACATTTCTTTTGAGGCCCCCCCTCCAAGATGACCAAATATTTTTGCAACCTATTTTTCCAGGATATACATAAGATTTGTAATAAATTGCAACAAAAAACATTATTTTATGATAAAAAAGAACAAAATAAATTAAATTCGCATTTAAATGGACTACATTTTAGAATATTTTAATCAAAATCGTCGGAACCGTTTTCGAGAAATACTTTTTTCACTTGTTTTCATAGTTTTTAAGGAGTAGCGCTCCAAGTTTGAAGGTAAAATTAATTTCTCCTCGGGGTATGATTTTTCTGAAAATGTATGCTGCATGTCGTTTACTTTATATGGAAAGTAAAAAGAGCAAAAAAGTTACGAAAATTAGCAAAAAAGTTGCTTGCAATGGCACTTTTTACTTTCTCATATAAAGAGAAAGTATTGTGATGGCGCGGAAATTCGATTTTGATGGATTTACACGTTTTAAGGTCCCCTAAGCCAAAAAAGTAGTTTTTAAAAAATGTCTGTCTGTGCAGACGCCTGGAGCCTAAATTACTGTGGCGTTTTTGACGAAATTTGGCATATATGTTCAGAAAAATCATACTCCGACGCGGAATCGAGAAATGAATTTTAGCTCTAAATTTGGGGGCGCTCCCCCCAAAAACTCTGAAAAAACGTGAAAACAAATTATTTCTCGAAAACGGTTCCGACGATTTTGATTAAACAAATCTAAAATGTAGCCCATTTAAATACGAATTTAACGATATAAGCCGTTTTCCCGGGAAAAATCTAGTTCCAGAGAAAATAGCTTAAAACATGGACGATGAGAGCCCGGGTTTGATTCCCCGCCCTGGAGAAGTTATTTTTATGATAAATCTTGATGAAATGTTCAATAATAATTAAATTTACATACGAAAACTAATAAATGGAAAACACTTGGCTAAGTAATTATAAAATCGTATATGAGAAAGTTAGTCTGAGTTGTCTCGGACCGATTTTTTACTTTAGCATCCCCCTATATCCCTTTGTGTTAATAGTTACTTAGCCAAAGGAACATTATACAGAGTAGCATGTATTCTTTAGTCTAAATTACTATTAAGACGAACGGATATTTATTCTAATGTATCTTGGGACAAAGGAATATCATACTTGTGTTTATAATAATTGTGATCATATCCCTTAATCTAATCAACTATTAAGATAAAGGAATATTAAATATAGAACTTCCCCAGGAGTCTCAATGTCTTGTATAAAAATCACGTCATGTTGTAAGTCAATTTTTTATATTAATAATGCTATCTTAATAAGCATTTAACATCAATTGTCTCAAAAAATGATAATAATAATAACAATGGTAATAAATAAAAAATAAACAAACTTCACCTTTTTAGAAAAATTATTCTTTATTTTTATTTTTTTTTTTTTTTTATAAGTGGCCGAGTGGAAGTGAGGCCCCCCTTACCCCAAAGCCCGTGTGCGGCTGACCCCATGCACACGCCTAGTTCCGGCACTGGACCCTCGAGTTTATACCCTTGTAACTTCTAAACAAAAATCCTATGTTGATGTTAGCCCAGGCAAATTAGAACAAAAAAAGGCCGTGCTTCCCGAAAAATCGTCCAAAGCTGGAAAGTGTTTTAATACCTTCTGGGGGTCCCAAATAAGTGTCCTGTGTGTTTGCGACGGATTCTGACTGCTGCTTAAGTTTTGGCAGTGAATAAACCACGAAATGTTCGCACTTTTTTCAGTGTTTCGCTTATAACTCCTACATGACACATTCTATAGAAAATATTATTCTTAGCTTATTTAATAAGTATTAAATTCTTCGTCGAATGGTTTTTTATTTTGTCAAAATCAGCCCAGCCGTTTAGCCGCAATCGGTAAGGGAAGAAGCTGCAGCCAGGTATAACAACCTCGCAATTTCTTCCCTCGTAATTATCCCTTTTATACCTTTCAACAACGAATTATTGATCAACATTTAAAAAATTCTACAACTTTTTGTAGCACCGCGGGAGCAAAAGTAAGTTCGTATCATTGAAAGGTAGTTTTTTTCTTGATTTTTCAGTGAAGGTTTTGTGTTTCTATCTATAGAGGTTCGAAAGATATCAGGTCCCATTAAATTCGTTAATTAACAGAAAACTAATTAACTTTCCGACTTGAAACTTCGTAGGCCTCGACATTTATATGAGTTCTAAAAGTCCTGTGAATTTGGTTTGATTTGGTTGAGAACTTTAAAAGCAGTGAGTTTTTAAAGTTGGGCATTGTCAAAATGTGCAGAAAAAACGGCTCTTATTTCACCTATCCCGCAATAAAGTAATAAAAAATTAACATAAAAAAATAATTATCCATATGCTATAAAATTTTATTAAATTGTCTAAATAAAGAAACTTGTTTAATCAACATACAATTTTCTGTTTAGAAGTTACAAGGGTTTAAACTCGAGGGTCTAGAATTATTTTATAGACAGTAAGTACTAGTACAAAAATAGTGTTTATTATGAAAGTACTCAAGCTAAATAAGAAACTTTTACGAATCATTGAAAAAAATATATTTCAGGCATTGCACTGCAGAACAATTTTTGATTTAAACCATAAATTTAACTTTTGATTTAAATTTATATAGTTTTTGCATCTCGAAACACGGTTATTTGAATATTGATTAAATCCTTATACTTGTTTAGGCATATTTTGAATAAAGAAAATTATTCATACTGTGGCAAAAGAGGATTTGGAGACACTCATTTAGTGTTACTTGGCAAATTTACGTCAGTTCAAAATAAAATGTAACATGTGAAATAGTTACATATACTGCATATGAGAGGGAGAAACACAATATATTTATTAATTAAAACATTTGTGATGCTGCTCATTTATAATGAATTGCTAGTACACAGCTTACTAATCAATCTCTTACAGACAATAATACATTAACAAGTAACAATAGTTTTACAAAACATAATGTATAGTCATTAAAATACACTTAGTCAACTTAGTAAAATAACTTAAAATTAAAATAATATAAATATAATTGACTTACAAGCTTGTTTAAAAGGAAATAAACAAACAGTCAGATAAAGTAAATGATAATTATTATCCATATATATGATTATTTATGATACCTAAAGAGTCTAAAATGATAGATTCAGATATCCGCGTCAATTCCTTTTTGTCAATACCAACATCTTCAAAAAATTCGGTTGTAAACTTAGGTATGGTGCCTCTTGACCCGAACCAAAGTCCTTTAATTGTAAGTGTTTGAAAAATATTCTTAAGTTAATATTATTATTTTATTTTTTATTTTTAAAAAAAATATGACCTCAATATATTTCTCTAGCTTCATCATACGGTAAATTCTAAACTACATCATATTAGGCTTTACTTACCTCGGTTAGACCAGCTGTAATGAAAACTTAAGTACTTTCAATGATTTAATGATTTTAATGATCAAACTAGAACTATTAGGTAAAGCAATTAGCTTTCTCTCATACTTGGTAGATAGAACACATCAAATTTAACGAAGCTTAAAAAAGGTTTATTTCGAAAATTAGAGTTATAATAAGTATTTCTATTCCGTTTTAAAGAAATTGCGCAGGCATTTGTAACTATTTATTTTTTTTATCTTGTTTCTTAATAATGTTTAACTGTAATTAGTAAAAAAAAACACCTAGGTATAAACTTGTTTAATAATCTCTAAATATTAGTTACTTATCATTTATAATATCAACATTTATATATATATATATATATATATATATATATATATATATATATATATATATATATATATATATATATATATATATATATATATATAATAAAGAAAATAGAGCATAAACGAGTGCAATTCTTACAAACAAACTATGCGTCTAGTTTCAGTTTATTTACTTGACAGCAAGTTTAATTTATTCTTCACTATTATCACGTCACGTCACGTGATAATAGTGTGGTTGCAATGTATACAAACCTTACTAAATCAGCACCGCACACTTTTTTCACGTGACATCACATCACGTGATGTCACGTGACGTGATGGTAGTGTGTTTCCGCCTTAACTCTCACACACCGGAACTCAGATTGTCTCTAAATATAGTCTTAAAAGGCAGCTTTCAAAACATAAGTTATTTTTAGTTAATGAGGCATCTTACGTTGTTTCTAATCAAGTACACGTTATTCTACTTCTTCTCTTAAGCGTAGCTCCAAAAATTCTTAAATGGATCATGTAAAAATAATTATCTTTTGCTGTCTGGTTATTGATAAAGAAAAATATAAAAAATAGGTGATTTACTAGGAATAACTAAAAATTATAACCAGGAAATTAACTAGAAACAATTAGAATTTATAACTAGAAAATTAAGTAGGAATAACTAGAATTATTACTAGGAAATTAACAAGGAATAATTAGAATTATTACTAGGGAATTAACTAGGAAAATAACTAGAAATTATATCTAGGAAATTAAGTAGGAAATCAAGTAGGAATAACTAGAATTATTTCTAGGGAATTAACTAGGAAATTAACTAAGAATAATTAGCAATTATAACCAGGAAAGTAACTAGGAATAACTAGACGTTATAAAGGAAATTAACTAAGAATAATTAGAAATTATTACTAGGAAATTTACTGGGATGAACTAAAAAATTATAACTAGAAAATTAACTAGGACAAATTATATAATTTTTTAGGACTACTTCCATTATTAGATTTTTTCTTAGATATTAGCATGATATATTATAATGTATGATGTGTAATTATTAAGGTATGCATTCATTGAGTAAACGAAGCGAAGCTCTTATACTACACTTTGCATTTGTTCGGACGCATACTCCTCCTGAACCGATCCGCACTAAATTCGGCACGGTCATAGTGACCAACCACAGGAAGGTATAAATCTGAAATGGTCCAATTTGGTACATAGGGGTACGGGGTACAAAAGTTTCCTCCTGAATATCTGAACCGATCCTCTCAAATTTCGGCACGGTCAATTGGATAAACAACAGGAAGGTATTAATTTGAAAGGGTCCAAATTGGTACACAGAGGTACGTAGTACGTGGTACAAAAGTTAAAATATTATATGTCCTTCATGATGCGTGTCGTTGGAAAGCTCTTTAAGAGTACATTTCTTGTTCTAAGTTCACTTTTGTCATATTATTTTAAAAAGGGGGTAAAATATAAAACAAGGGGGGGGGGGGAATTAGAAATAATACTGTTTTTGATCCGATTTCAGCGGTTTATAAATAAAAATGTCTATTGTTTAAGATTAAAATGCACGCTCAGCTTAATATTGCAAGCAGACGCTGCATTGCACACCTAGTTTATTGTTTCCTACTCACAAATTTATCATTATTTAAATAACGTACCATCTTAATTACTGAATTCTGGATGGTGTGTATATTGTATTCTATTAGCTCGATATTGAATTAATTGTAATATAATACATAGTTAATTTTCAACCTTGATTATACTTGTATTGATTTAGATAGTTGACATCCTTTTAAATTTTAAAACATGTTGAAACATGTTTTTATATTAAAATCAAATTATAATTATTATTAACTACGGGAAACAGACAGGAAACAGACAGTGAAAAATACACTCCTGTGCCGGGATTTGAACCACGGGCCTCTAATGTCATAAATATTGACTGTCTAAATGTATATGAATATTGAAAGCTTGGATTCGGGACTAGTTATCGATTACTGTAGTGAAAAATCATTCTCCTGCGGAGCTTAGATGGAAGAGCGCTATACTGGAAATATAGAGGCCCGTGGTTCAAATCCCGGCAAAGGAGTGTATTTTTCAATGTCTGTTTCCCGTAGTTAATAATAATTATAATTTGATTTAAATTAAAATTTAACTTTCCGTAGTATGAAAACTACCAAAAATTAAAAATTGCATGTTTTTATATTAAGGACGCTGGTTGATAGCACTACAAAGGTTTTATCGTCGCTTTGGTTCAATGTTATAGTAGTTGTGATTTTTAAGAAGTTTTAAACTTAGGAAACATTTTTGGATCCGTGTCCGTCTGTCGCTCAATTTTTGCAAACAAACATATCTTAAAAATTGCACGTTCGATTTTAATGAAATTTGTATGGTAAGTCAAAATTAGCCAATTGTTAGTCCCATATAAGTTTCAACCTTCTGCGCCTATTTTTTTTATTTTCAACATGCGCACAAACATGCTTTTTTATTTACACCTTTATTTTCAAAAGTTCTCGGATTTTTATAAAAATTTGTATAGTTTGTCAAAAGTAGCCCTCAGAAAGCCCGAGATTAATTTCAACCGTCTGCGCTCTTTACATTTTGCTAAATTGATACTTTAATTCGTGTGAAAAATCAAAACAATCTTGACAGATTTAAATATCATGGGGGAAATTAAATAAATTTAACATAAGTAGGTAGTTTGTAAAAGCATCAAATTATTAATTGAAGCGAGCGTAGCGAGCTTCCTACATTCAACGAAATATGTTCCGTGTCTGTCTGTCTGTCTGTCTGTCTGTCTGTCTGTCTGTCTGTCTGTCAGTAACGTTCACGCGTGTGACGATAACTTGAGTAAAAGTTGACCGATTTAGTTGAAATATGGTATACATGTTCCTCTTACTAATACTCAGGCTAAGTTCGTTGGACAGCGTGATCCGTCCAAGAGTTCGCGCGCAACGCTCGCGTAAACGAGAGGTACAAAAATTAAATTGGAATTTCAGGACGGGAAAAGATTCTATCATCATCTATTCGATGAGACGAACATTATTTTCAAATAATATTTTTTACTAAAACCAACAGCGACACCGCTATGACTTAATAAAGATCGCTAAAACTATTAAAGCGGACCTAAACGTTTATAATAGAGAAAACAACCTTTTTACCGATATCTTACGTTCTAACGTATCGATTTTAATAAAACTTCATATACACCATCTAATGCACAATTGAAACAGGAATGCAAAATTTCAACTTGATACAAGCAAAATTCTTTGCGTATTGACGAGATACATTTATAATAATTGTTTAAAAGCTACCGCGGGTGGTGAAGATTGTTGTAGTCGTATAGGTTTGTTTAGGAAGTAAAGCTTTGTACCGAGTACCCCCACTCTTCCCTACACTAACCCTCTTCCACTTATCTTCAACTATGACATTCATCATGATTAATAAATTTCAATATTCAGTATTTCATTGCAATACGCTCGCTTCAATGATAGAGCCACGCGATGCCTAGTGTATACGAAATAGGATGTGAGGAAGCTATGTGCCACATTAATTGGCAGTCTATTATTAAATCTTATTTGACAATATGGTAGACAGAAACTTTTATTGGTGAAGCTGTATTCGTTTTTTTTAAAGATTATACATTCTTATGGATATCATATTTTACTGTGACTTGGAAATGAAAGCTTGTGTTTTCTTACGCTAAAAGATTTAATGATAGAGGCCTGCTGGTATCTCTTGTCGGGTTGACTGTACCATAGAGAGCAGACCGCCAGGGAATTATTTTTATTGTGAGCCGACCGCATTATATCAGGAATAAATCAAATGGACTAAGACCACAAAACTTTCACGTCCATTGTGTCCTTCCTAAGATTGTTTATTCTTTTTAATGTGACAGCTTCCAAAGTTTCAAGTTTCTTTGACCTATTCGCCTTTTGTAGAGTAGCACTCTACCTAATATATATCTTGCTTAATTCTCAATAAAATTTCTAGACATCTTATTATAGTCTATAATAAATAAATATATACAATTTATTGGACTATAAACACCCTACTTAATAGGTTTAGATGATTTCTTAGGTGTTGAAGTTATTAGTATGATAATTTTATGAATTATTTTCAACGGGCATTTCCAATTTAAACGTAAGGGAGACCGGGGCTAGATATTACATTTTTTCTGTTTTTTTAGGCCATGTCATAAATTTTTTGAAAGTAACTTAAAAATAGTCCTTTAAAACCAAATTTTGGCTATAATAATTTTTTTTCGGTCCATAATATTTACCTTTCTTATCGTAGGGACTTAGATAATCTTAGATAACTTAAATTGTATAACAACCTACTCCACTATGGGGTAAGCTGTTACAGTTATACATGGTAAGTTTAAGTTCACTTGCGTGTTGAGAGTTGTTTGAAATTATTCGTGTACGTTTCAAATATCTTGAATTTATCAGGTGTCTCATTTGAAAACCTTTTTATGCATTTTAGATTCGAGTAATATGAGTTTAAGAACTTCAAGTACATTAGTTTGCTCGAGTAATAAAAATTAAAGCAAAATTAAGTTCAACAATTTGTTTTTTATTTAGGTATTTAGTAGGAAAAATAGGTAAGGCCACAAATAAATAGTAAAATGTTAGTAAAAAAGGAAAATAAGTGACAATAACTAACTTAAAATTGCCGGCTGCCATTTTGGACGCAATCGAGTAAAGCCTCTACCCACATAAGTTTAAAAGATTTAATGAACAGAGATAATTAAGCTTAACGAAAATAGGTTTTCAATAAGACAGTAGGTTTTCAAGACTATAGTACATATTTTATAGCACCTATTTTTTTTTCTACTTTTAGGGGTTTAAAACATAAAGCAGTACATATCTGTAGGATGAAGGGACCTGTCCTCAAGCAGATAACGGAAGAACTAAGGTTTCTTGTCCTTGATAGAGATATGCGCATGCGCTGTATACTCTACTCTCCAGCATATTTCAAAATTAAATTCAGTATGTAACAACCTACCCCACGTATACAATGAGCCTCTATAATAAAGTTTTTGTTAAGTACTGTAACGCCATCAGAATAATATTTTATGTTTAAGTAGCCTAAGTCTGCTAGGATATTAATTATATTGACCAATGTTACTTTAGTGCTGCCCTAGAAGTTCAGTATTATTAAAATATTAATAACGCATTTACATCTAGTCGGAAAATAATGTCCATTATACCGATTAATCGGATATATTAGAGGGTATTAAATAAAGTCGACGAGCTTTTCGCGTGACTTGATGCAGTTGTTTGCTTGCTTCGAGCGCAACAAGACTAATATTTTCTGTATACAGACTGAAATAGAGCGACACTGTCATTAAATGAATTACCGGAAATCGATCGTAATTATATTTTTTATTATTTTAAGTCAGTTTTCTCTTAAGTAATTTTTTAACGAAGTTTATTTACTCAAAAGTAAACAGGTGAGTCAGGTGAGACTTTTATTCTTGCTTTTGAAAGGTTATTTCAGTGAAGACTAACTGTTTGACTATTTCCGGTGCATTTAAAATCTTACCTTTGCTTTTAAACTCTGTAAGTAGTTGAGGTTTTGCAAGGAACTTTAGAATCGCCTCGGGCCAGCGCTGGAACGTAAATTGCCTGTCTCAACTCCTATATTGGAAACTCAAAACCTCTGGAAAATAGGGCAAGAATAAATTAAACTTGCTGTCAAGTAAATAAACGGAAACTAGACGCATAGTTTGTTTGTAAGAATTGCAATCGTTTATGCTCTATTTTCTTTATATATATATATATATATATATATATATATATATATATATATATATATATATATATATATATATATATATATATATATAAATGTTGATATTATAAATGATAGGTAACTAATATTTAGAGATTATTAAACAAGTTTATACCTAGGTGTTTTTTTTACTAATTACAGTTAAGAATTATTAAGAAACAAGATAAAAAAATAAATAGTTACAAATGCCTGCGCAATTTCTTTTAAACGGAATAGAAATACTTATTATAACTCTAATTTTCGAAATAAACCTTTTTTAAGCTTCGTTAAATTTGATGTGTTCTATCTACCAAGTATGTAAGAAAGCTAATTGCTTTACCTAATAGTTCTAGTTTGATCATTAAAATCATTAAATCATTGAAAGTACTTAAGTTTTCATTACAGCTGGTCTAACCGAGGTAAGTAAAGCCTAATATGATGTAGTTTAGAATTTACCGTATGATGAAGCTAGAGAAATATATTGAGGTCATGATTTTTTAAAAAATAAAAAATAAAATAATAATATTAACTTAAGAATATTTTTCATACACTTACAATTAAAGGACTTTGGTTCGGGTCAAGAGGCACCATACCTAAGTTTACAACCGAATTTTTTGAAGATGTTGGTATTGACAAAAAAGAATTGACGCGGATAACTGAATCTATCATTTTAGACTCTTTAGGTATCTTAAATAATCATATATATGGATAATAATTATCATTTACTTTATCTGACTATTTGTTTATTTCCTTTTAAACAAGCTTGTAAGTCAATTATATTTATATTATTTTAATTTTGAGTTACTTTACTAAGTTGACTAAGTGTATTTAATGACTATACATTATGTTTTGTGAAACTATTGTTACTTGTTAATGTATTAGTGTCTGTAAGAGATTGATTAGTAAGCTGTGTTATAGCAACACATTATAAATGAGCAGCCTCACAAATGTTTTAATTAATATATATATGGTTTTTCTCTCTCTCATATGCAGTATATGTAAACTATTTTACATGTTAAATTTTATTTTGAACTGACCGTAAATTTGCCAAGTAACACTAAATGAGTCTCCAAATCCTCTTTTGCCACAATATGAATATTTTCATCATTCTACATTTCCCTAAACAAGTATATGGATTTAATCAATATTCAAATAACCGTGTTTCGAGATGCAAAGACTGTATAAATTTAAATCAAAAGTTAGTATCGATGGCTTAGATAAAAATTTGTTCTGCTGTGCAATGCCTAAAATATATTATTTTAAATTGTTCGTAATAGTTTCTTATTTAGCTTGAGTACTTTTTAATATCTACTAGTGATATCACGTCACATAATGTCACGTGATGTCACGTGACGTGATAGTAGTGTTTCCGCCTTTGAAACCATTGACTCAGCTACTACACTGAATGTTTCTTCGTCTTATACCCAATAATAATAATAATAATATTGTTAATTTCTACATCTAAAAATATCTACATATTACAATGTTATTATATATACTTAAGACAATGTCTTATAATTATTATCGCTTGAACACAAAATGTATTTGAAGCTAAATATTGGCTTTATTTCGATGGAGACAAGTATTTCATATATATATATATATATATATATATATATATATATATATATATATATTTATTTATTTTTTTTTATTTTTTTTATTTTTATAATTCTATTTTATGTATTCAAGATCACTAAATGTTATTTAAAAGAAAAGCCAACTAGTTAGTTACTTTGGTAGTTTTAAATATTACATTATACAACGTTATGATTGGTTACAACATCTACCTTTATAAAATGAAAAAAAAGTTTTTAGTGTTGTGGGGGAATGGGCACAGAATTGTTATTTTAAATTACTACAACATTGAAAGAAAAGAACGAAATAGAGGATATACACTTGTTTATATATTCCAAATTGTTTGAAAGTATAATATTAACTTTTCTAACTATTTCTATATTTTTATTAAAACTTTACAACAATTAGATATTTCTCATACTTTAAAAGTTTTTATCCACAACTAGCAAGAATTGGTCAGGGAAAATAATCTTTGAAAACTCTATTTCAAACTACCATACCAAGCAACTGGTAAGTGGACTCCATAATCTTCATAGCTAACAGCTAAAAAGAACTACGTAAAGTTAAACAAGTAAGGCGCGCTTCACGTAAGTAGGTACGTGGGGTGATAACCGCCGGTTTCTGTACATTAAAGTTAAAATTATTAAGTATAATATAATTGAAGCGAGCGTAGGCGAGCTTCCTACATTCAACGAAATATGTTCCGTGTCTGTCTGTCTGTCTGTCTGTCTGTCTGTCAGTAACGTTCACGCGTGTGACGATAACTTGAGTAAAAGTTGACCGATATTAGTTGAAATTTGGTATACATGTTCCTCTTACTAATACTCAGGCTAAGTTCGTTGGACAGCGTGATCCGTCCAAGAGTTCGCGCGCAACGCTCGCGTAAACGAGAGGTACAAAAATTAAATTGGAATTTCAGGACGGAAAAGATTCTATCATCATCTATTCGATGAGACGAACATTATTTTCAAATAACATTTTTTAGTAAAACCAACAGCGACACCGCTATGACTTAATAAAGATCGCTAAAACTATTAAAGCGGACCTAAACGTTTATAATAGAGAAAACAACCTTTTTACCGATATCTTACGTTCTAACGTAACGATTTTAATAAAACTTCATATACACCATCTAATGCACAATTGAAACAGGTATGCAAAATTTCGACTTGATACAAGCAAAATTCTTTGCGTAGTGACGAGATACATTTATAATAATTGTTTAAAAGCTACCGCGGGTGGTGAAGATTGTTATAGTCGTATAGAGTATAGGCTTGTTTAGGAAGTAAAGCTTTGTACCGAGTACCCCCACTCTTCCCCCACACTACTTTCTTCCACTTATCTACAACTATGACATTCATCATGATTATAAATTTCAATATTCAGTATTTCATTGCAATACGCTCGCTTCAATTATAGAGCCACGCGATGCCTAGTTACACTAATTTTAATAGTAATATTCTTTTCTACTCTTCAAGACCTTTAAATTGATGTATAACATGGTTATGGTAACTAAATCAATGTTTAGTCACCCGCCATATTGGCCGCCATCTTGAAAATTTTAATAATTGCAAATTCTTTTTCTACACTTCAAGACCTTTAATTGATGTATAACATGTCATAGTTACTAAAAACTGTTTTTTATTCACCCGCCATATTGGCCGCCATCTTGAAACTTTTAAGTGTAAGAATTTTATTCATTGCATATTCTTTTTCTACACTTCAAGACCTTTAAATTGATATATAGCATGTCATGGTGACTAAAAACTTTTTTTTTAGTCGCCCGCAATATTGGCCGCCATCTTGAAAATATTAAGTGTGAAAAATCCAAAATGTGTCCTGTTGTCTCAAATGCCGAGATGCACCTGTATGCCGAATTTCATGTTCCAAGCTATAGTAGTTTATGAATTGAAACAAGCAACGGACAGACAGACAGAGGGACGTTATATAAGGTTTCTTATTTTACTTTGTACAGAAACCTAAAAAGCAAAAAAGACTTTGTCTTGATTATTATTAAAACTTTTCGAGAAATATGAGTTTCACTAAAAACTTAAATTTTATAGTCATATAAATATTTTTCAATGGAATTTGTACTTAAATTAAGCCATAGAGACTTTTACCTTAAATAGTCTAGTATAACTTCTTACAAAGAAAGTGGACGAAAGTGGACGTTGAACCATGGATATGATTGTGGACACTGAATCCACTTATAGACATTTCAATGTTTTACCAGCATGAAGTAACGAAAATCCATATACATACATTTGTCTAGTTGACATATTAGATGGATTTTAAGGTGTGAAATTATGAAATAATAAATCCACTTTGATTACTATTTAGTCCGCTAGGAGCTCT
>OX578278.1:87198189-87224557 GCA_951217055.1 Gerris lacustris | reverse complement strand
GAATTATATATAAAATTATATAGAATTATATATAAAATTATATTTTTGTAATCAGCTCGACGTACCCTTTCATATGATACCCCTCACGGTGTCGAAAAAAAAAATTAACCCTTAAGTTTCTTTACCCTAATTTTTTTGAAAAATATTTTTTAAAAAATTTAATCTTTCCGTAGTACGAATGCTACCAAAATCGTAAAATAGGAAAAATATTTTATTTAAGTCGCTATATTTTTAAAATATGTGGGTAGGTACAAGACACATACATGCCGAATTTCAAAGTGATCGGACGAAAGGTGTAGCCGTGAGAGCAGGCGACCGGACGGGCGGACAGACACACGCAGGAAAATATAAGGGTCCTTGGTTTTGCCTACGGACGCTAATAAATTAACAATTAACTTTGTTTAATTGCCATTAAACAAAGAAAGGGTCACACTGTCAAAATAAATTGATTTAATATAAAATAGGAAATCAAGACAACCACTTAATTTTGATTATAACTCCGTCAGTTTTTATGCTAAAGTCTTTTGCCAGTAATCAATTTAAAGGTCTATTCAAGCACTTTAAAAAGTGTGATATGTTTTCTTCGAAAAATCTTTCATTTTTCCACTACTTGACATGGAAAGTATTGATTTTAACTATCTTCAAAGTTTACTTTAATTTCAGGGAGTCATAACTCGGGTTCTATACTGCCTACAAAAATAAAATAAAAAGCAATCTCTTTGTTATTTAATTACCTTCATTTTTGACTATAACCTTTTTCATGATAAAACTTTTAGTTTTTGAGATATTAGCAAAAAATCGCTCAAAAACATGTATTCTTTGAGCTAAAATGGCCATCTTTAGGCGCCAATAACTCAAAAAGTATTGACTTTACAAAAAATTCTTATAAAACATTTTTTGTTTAGAATTTGTCCGTGTATCGAATCTTGAAGTTATTTTTTTTTTTTTAAATTACACCCCTGAGAAGGGGGGGGGGGGGGGCAGTCACCCCTGGGGTAAAAGCACACATCGGCACTATATAACTTTTGTTTCTTGGGCTAGTCCCTAGCTACAGTTCAAATTTCACACCAATCCATCTCATCCGAAAAAATTGGGACCCAAAATGCTTCATTGACAGGACTAATTCCCTGGCACCTTGGCTCTCGTGGAAACTTTCTTTGAGGAATGTGATGCACTTTTTATAGATGCATTAATTAAGAGAATGCATAATAATTGACAATCAGGTTTCAAGATTAGGCCAGTCTATTAAAATTTAAGGTAAGCATTTTAATAAACTAAATTAATTACTCTGCACTTTATCTTATTAGTCCAGTCATTTTAGGTTTTCTGTTCCAAAAAAATCTGAGCTTCAATTTTTTGACGTTCTGAAGAACATATTGAAAATCGGCAACGATATCGTGGTCGCGTTAATAGATATTCAAGGGTAAAGGTCAACAAATTCGTTTTTTTGTGAATATCTGGCTTCCTATGGCTTTGACACCAATCAAGATGGTTATCAAAATTAAAGATAACAAAATTTCCCACAAAACAAAGGTTCGTTTATTTTTTACTCACAATAGACGGTTTACGGACTATAGCGCGAAGAATATCTATGAATATTTACGTATTGTTGTAAAATATCATGTTGTAAATAATGTTGAAGAATATAAAATTTCACACAAGAAACGATATTTTAATTTTTTACGTACAACGAACCGTTTTGATAAAGTGCTCCTAAATTTCCTAATAATTAGAAATCTCCGAATTTTTTTATTTTTACTAATTTATTAAATATAACTTATTAAACGAAATACCAAGCATTAATCAGTTTAAATTATATATTTAACTTATTCAATCATAGTGTACATAATACTGTTACTCCTAAAAATATATGTTTTTTTAAATATCCATTTATCAGAAGAACGGAATTGAATTAAGAGCACAAAGGTAAGAATAATTTGTAACCTGTTTTATGGACCAAGTGTTGCAATAAATTATACCAGGATCCTTTGAAAGCCCCGAATATATATTTTTTTTTCCATAAAAAATGGCAGATCAAAGAAAGAAATGAACTTAAAAACAAGTCTGACAGGCCAAATTTGAAAAAAAAAAATGCACACACCTATACTGGAACGAATATTAAACCTTATGCTGGAGCAAATTACAAGAATTCAGTATGTTAGGTTCGCAAATTAGCAAGTATAATAAATCATATATTGAACAGGGATTAAATTTAAAAGTGTAAAAAATTGATACAACAAATAAAATTACCGACAAGGGTGTGAACAAAATTAAAAAAATAAATTAATTGAAGCGAGCGTAAACGAGCTAACATTTAACAAAATATGCATCTTTCCCTGTCTGTCTGTCTGTCTGCGTGTAACGTTTACCTGTCCGACGATAACTTAAGTAAAAGTTGAACGATTTGGTTAAAATTTGGTATTCGTGTTCCTTTCACTAATGCTCAGGCGTTAGTTCGTTGGACAGCCATATCCGTCCAAGAGTTCGTTACGCAGCGCTCGCGTAAACGAGAGGTTCAAATGTAAAATTGGAATTGCAGAACGGGAAAATATTCAATCATGATCTATGATAAGATGAACATTTTTTTTCAAATAATATTTTTTAGTAAAACCAACAGCGAAATCCGTTTCAGACATCAAGGAACAATTTTGGTTCCGTGACTATCTGTCGGTCTGTCACTCAATTTTTTCGAACTAACAAATCCTAAAAACTACATGTCCTATTTTAATCGAATTTGTATGGTAGGTCATAATTAGCCCATTGTTGGTCCCATATAAGTTTCAACCTTCTGCGCATTTATTTCTCTTCAACATGTGCACAAACATACATTTATTTACACCTATATCTTCAAAAGTACTCTTCTGATTTTAATGAAATTTAAATGGTTTGTCGAAAGTAGACCGCAGATAGCACCAAATTAATTTCAACTGTCTACGCTCTTTAACTTTTGCTTAAATGATACTTAAATTCATGTTAAAAATCAAAACAATTGACATATTAAGAAACGGGGAAAACAATTAAACAAATTAGACAACAATGGCTTGTAAAAGTATAAAATTAATAAAGTGCGTGCTAGGATGTGAGGAAGCTATGTGCCACACTAATTGGAATTGTATTTTTACCAGCTACAAAAATAATTCCTAATTTTCTGGCCCATCAAAGTGAATTGATGATAAAATCATAATTATATTAAGATTTTGCACCAAATTAATTTCTTAGTAAGCCTCAATTGACTTTTTGTAGAGAAAAGCGAGTTTCCATTCACTACAGCAATCATAATATATGATATGTTAAATTAAAACCAATTTGAATTTTTAATAAATTTATTGTTTTAGTAATGCTGCAACAATAAGATTTACCCCACTCTTAACTTTAAAATATATATTATCTTAAAACATTTTTACTAGCAAATTTTAATTGTTAGATAGGAATTAAAGTTTTCATCTTCATAAACCAGGTTTATTACACTATTAAAACTATTGTGGCAACCCTGAACCAATAAAAAATAGATTTTTTTTGCCATAAATATGGTAAATAAAATATAAGATTTATTTTTGATTACCCAGGCGTATAAAAGTATAGTGCGAAATAATTGTGAAAAGTTCTCTTGCTCAACTTTTATCTTAATTTATATTTATAATCAAATCACTATGTAGTACTCCCCTGAACTAAAAAAAAAATAAAAATATTTTTTAGTACCTAAACAATAAATATTTTATCTTGACACAAAATAATATAAGTATATTTCATTGAAAAAAAAAAAAAAAATGATCTAGGTTCTAAACAATAGGAAAATGTTACACCCTCCCTTATCCACCAAGTAATTCTCTTTATACTAATTTTGATAAATCAGTAAAGCTTTCTCTAAAATGGTGAATAGTGAAAAATGAAGGAAATAGTAAATAAAATTAAAGAAATAGTAAATAAAATGAAAGAAATAGTAAATAAAATGAAGGAATAGTAAATAAAATGAAAGAAATAGTAAATAAAATGAAAGAAATAGTAAATAAAATAAAAGAAATAGTAAATAAAATGAAGGAATAGTCTCTGCACGTAAATATTTACGTGCAGAGATCGTTCTTTCTACATTTCATAATGACCTCCACTATTTCTCCACATACCACATGACTTCCACTTTTTTCTCCTTCATATTTCTTTAACTTAGCTTTTTCTTAGAAGCTCTTAAAATGCTTAAAAATATTGTCATTGTTCAATTTATACTTTTATCTACGATTGATACGAAATATAAACATTGCATATCTGTTTAGATGCGTAGAAAGTGATTCTTTTCGTACTTGTATTCATTGCGCATGCGCGTTTCATAATTCCTCTTTTTTTCCGCCCTAGTTCGGTTAAAAAGAAGAATTCTTCACCTTAACGCACGAATTTGCGAGTTTGTTTACATTTAACAAAGCTAATTTGCTGTTTTTTTAATTAAATTAACTGTTTATAAAGAGTTTTTAGGGAAAACAATGATTGATTTATGTCATTATGACGAAAAGGAGGAGAATAATACGCCTCCAGAAATAATTAATTCGGCACAACTAATGAATTAATGTTATCTTTATCAAAAGAGAAATATGAACTTACATACAGCAAGTTTATTAAATTTTGCTTCCGAGCTTAACGAAGGTAACGGAAGCATTGTGTTCACTTCTGAGAACGAAAAAATGTTATGCCTCTGATTTTAAAAATTCCAAGACAGAAATCCGTTTCAGACATAAGGGAACATCTTTGGTCTCGTGTCTGTCTGTCTGTCAGTCGGTCTGTGTGTCCGCGAATCCTTGAAACGTGTAACGATAACTTGAGTAAATGTCGACCAATTTTGATGAAATGTGGTGGACATGTTCATTTTACCAATGCTCAGAACGAGATCGTTGGACAACGTTTTCCGTCCAAGTGTTCACGCGTATCGCTGACGTAAACATGAACTTCAAATTTAAAATTGGAATTTTAGGTCGGGAAAAAAATCTAACTTCATCTATTCAATGAGACAAACATTTTATTTTTTCAAAAATACAATTTTATAGCAAAACAAACACCGATACCGCTATGAAGTGTTAAATATCGCTAAAACTATTAATAGTTTTTACATAATAAACAGTATAACAATAAAGTAATATAACAATAATGTTAATGCTAATATAACAATAAAGTACATGATAGGATCCGAGGAAGCTATGTGCCACACTAATTGGCAGTCTATTTTTTTCTGTATTTATTAGTAAAATCCAACAATTGTAGATAAAGTACGGTACGCAACTCGTGGGAAAACTGCATTTTTCTTTGCCCGTGTGGTTTTACTACCCTCGCTGTCGCTCGGGTGCAAACTCCACACTCGCATGCAAAATGCTACTTTCCACACTAGACGCGTAATGTACTATTTCACAGCTGTTTGAATCGTAAGACTTTGTTGAAGAATTCTTTACACCTCTTAACAAATATCACACCGTGATTGTAACTGATATTTTTATTTTTATTTTTATATTTCTCTCACTGCTATACAAACATAAATTTCGATTTAAACGAACAATATATTTTTTTTTTTTTTTTTTTTTTTTAAACTGCACGAGACATAAAGCTTAGATGAAGGGGAAAACAGGGTTTGCAGAGAAAGAGAAAAGCGGAGCAAAGCTCTCTTTACAAGCAGTAAATCGTTGAGTTACGGTGGAGCAGGCGGCCCTCAACAATAAACCACTGCCTTATAGTTTGGATCAGTCCCAAAAACTTAAACTTTCCTTACAGCTCGATGAAACGGGGCCTCCCGTTCAACTGCCAAATAACACTATCACAATAAAAAACAAATTTTAAAATGATTTTTGGCACTTCTTTAGATTGTTACCTCCCTTCATATAACAAATAAAGAGGGAAGAAACAATTTAAAGGAGGTACACGGAATGTTCTTCTATAGACTGCTACTCCCTTATAAATGACTCAGGGGAGTAACAATCTAATGGTGTACGGAATTTTCTTCTTTAGACTGTTACTACCCTTATAAAAATAGAAGTGGGATATTCCATTGTCCCAAAGTACATTGGACTAAACATCCCTTTCACTTAATAATTCCTCAGTCATTTATATTCTAAAAAAATCGGTCCGAGACAACTCAGACAAACCTTTCTCATATACGAGTTCATAATTATTTAGCCCAGTTTTTTCCATTCATTAGTTTTCGCATGTACATTTAATTATTATTGAACATTTTATCAAAATTTATCATAAAAATAACATCTCCTGGGCGGGAAATCGAACCCGGGCTCTCTCCGTTCGCGTTTTAAGCTTTTTCTCAGGAACTAGATTTTTCCCGGCAAAACAGCTTATATCGTTAGATTCGTATTTAAATGGGCTACATTTTAGAATTTCCTAATCAAAATGGTTGAAACCGTTTTGAGATATAATTATTTTTTACGTTTTTTCAGAGATATTGGGAGGTAGCGCCCCCAAATTTGAAGCAAAAATTCGTTTCTCGATTTCACCTCGGGGTATAAATTTTCTGAATATGTATGTCAAATTTCGTCAAAATTGGCCGAGTAGTTAAGGCTCCAGGCGTCTGCACAGACAGACAGACGACAGAAGACAGACAGACATTTTTAAAAAACACTTTTTTGGACTCAGGGGACCTCAAAACGTGTAAATCCATCAAAATTTCAAAATCGAATTTTGGCGCCATCACAATACTTTCTCTTTATATGAGAAAGTAAAAATCATAGAGTACCTACTAATATATATACCAACATTTTATTATTTCATAAAAATATCACAATTTAACTTGATTACAACATTAATTATGAGGTAAGAATGTACAAGATAACTGTAAATCTAAATTACGTTTTAATTTAAAACGTTTTATGTAACAGCTGGTTACACAGCTGCCCTAGGGGCAACCTAACATTTAATGATTCCTTTAAAAAATGTCAGATTAGTGCAACAGGAAAATTTTAATATGTTAGCAATAAGTACACTTCAAGTCACTATGCTTGAAGTGTACTTATTGCTAACATATTCAACTTCAATAAGCTTTTTAACACCTGAATATTAATTTTAAAAAGTACATAATATTTACTTTAATATATTTTAATATTTCGGTTAAGTAAGACTAAATCAAAAGTTGATCTAAAGTCTTGATCTAATACCAAACATAGCTCTATTTATGGTAGAAGCAATGGAGGAACGACAAAATGTCATAGGACCAAAGTTGTAGATATTTTAAAATCAGTTCCTGCTAGTGCAATCAGCTTTTCGATACGACTTCCCGTTTAACCGCAATAAGCCTCCAAATGATCTCTAAAGTTGCGTCCGCCATCTTTACTTTTTTAAGGGTGGGGGGGATAGAATTTTTTTAAACTTTTTGGATTTTTCCAGACGGTTTGGGCCAATTTCCGACCAAATGCAAAAAACCGTGAGTCTTTGGGTAGTCTAGAAGTACCCAAACAATTTTATTAGCGAGTCTGTGGGTTTTGGTTATGGTGGGTCAATAGAAGCGGTAAATCATAATCTCCTTTACTGTCAACCTAAGTTTTTTAGGTTATTATTTTTATACAATTGTTAATAACTTTGGATCTACTCAATATTTTTCAAAACAAGCCTGCAAATTGCGCAACCTGTTTTGCGCTCACCTCTGAAAAAAAAATTAATCGATATCGCTTAGCCAGTTTTGCGCCTATAAAGTTTGACTAGGGCGAAAGACACACATACACGATCAAATTTAAGGCCGGATTCGGTTTTCGGAATGTTTAAAATGAAAAATTATCCAACAAATTTTCAATTCTGACTAGACCAATGTAAAAAAAATTATATATTAAATATAAATTAATAAAAAATTTATATATAAAATCTTAATTTTAATTTATAAATATATTTAATTTTATATACATATATATATATATATATATATATATATATAATCTTTTGACAGCATCTTAGACTGAGTCATAAAAATATTGATTTATATTTGAGCCTTTTTTTACAGGAAGAAATTATAATATTTACACAATTATTTCAAAACTTTCGTATTTTCATCGAATATAAGACACACTATTAAATATAAGTAAGACACATCCCGATTTTCGAACCAATTATTTGGAAAAAACATATAATGCATCGAATATAAGGCGCACACCGATTGAAAGAGAAAATCGTCCATTCTCTTATTTTTGTTCAGACGTCAACCTCAGCCAGTCAACTGTGGATATTGTTTGAATATTGAATCTTTATTTAGATGCAAGAAAATGTTGAAGCTAACAGGTTCAACGGAACCCCTTTCACCCAAATTCTTATCACAAATTGAATACGATAAAATTCCTAAAAATTGACGAAAAAGGAAGGCCCGACAATAATATCCCGGCAAAATTCAGAGAATTGGAAATAAAAAGTACAAACAAAATCTGAGTGGTAAAATTGAAAGAGAAGTTCGTAGAAAAAAGGTTGTTAGGTATATAACACTTGAATACTTCCATTGTAAGATACACCTCGAATATAAAAAACCCATCCCGATTTTCGCGATGCAAAAACTGGAATAAACGTACGTCTTATATTCGAAGCAATACGGCGTACGGTGTATTGTTTCATGTAATCACTGTAAAATATTTTATCTACGATTGATACGAAATATAAACATTATGTCTCTGTTTAGATGCGTAGAAAGTGATTACTTACGTACTTGTATTCATTGCGCATGCGCGTCTCATAGTTCTGAAGAATTCCTCTTCTTTACCACATAGCGCGGTAAAGAAGAGGAATTCTTCAGCTTTACGCACGATTACCGAGTTTGTTTACATTTAACAAAACTAATTTGCTATTATTTTATTAAAGTAACGGTTTATATCGAGTTTTTAGTGAAAAACAATGAGTGAATCAAGTGACTTTGACGAAAATGTGGAGAATAATACTCCTCCAGAAATAATTAATTCGGCAAAAAAATACAACTCAAGATTAATGCCTAAGATAAAGATCAAGAGAAGAGATACGAACTTACATACAGCAAGTTTATTTTTTTTCTGTATTTATTATTTAAATCTAACAATCGTAGATAAAGTACGGTACGCAACTCGTGCGAAAACGGCATTTTGCATTGCTCGTGTGGTTTTACTACCCTCGCTGTCGCTCGGGTGCAAATATATGTGATCGTTTCGAATATCAAAGAGATTTTAGGTCTCAGATTTAAAAAATTTCACGACAGAAATCCGTTTCATACATCAGGGAACAATTTTAGTTCCGTGTCTGTCTATCGTTGTATTTTTGCGAACCAAGATATCTTAAAAACTACACGTTCGATTTTAATGAAATTCAGATGGTAGGTCATAATTAGCCCAATGTTGGTCTCATATAAGTTTCAACCTTCTGCGCTTATGTGTATCTTTTCTACATGCGCACAAACATACATCTATAGACACCTATATCTTCAAAAGTACTTATATGATTGTATGAAACTTTTACAGTTTATCGAAAGTAACCCCGCAGATATCTCAAGATTAATTTGAACCATCTGCGCTCTTTAACTTTTGCTAAATTTATACTTTAATTCAAAATTAAAACAATTTTGACAAATTAAAAAACGGGGAAACAATTAAACAAATAAGACAATAATGGCTTGTAAAAAAAAGCATAAAACCAATACAGTACGTGGATAGAATGCGAGGAAGCTATGCGCCACACCAATTAGCAGTCAATTTTTTTAATTTTTACGCCAAATTTTATTAGTTCATAAAAACTGTTTTATTGTAAAACCAACTAATTATTGAATAGTCGTCGGAAATTCATAATTTGTGCAAGATTCAGCTTTTTATGTAATCGAATAAAGGCCGGTCGTCCGTTCGTCCACTGGAAGCGACTACGCGCGACTAAGCGACCAGGCGACTATGCGTGACCAACCCGAATATAGAGTACAATATAACCTCGTCCTTTGCAAGCGACCTTGAGCAGGCAATCCAGTGCTTGAGCAGGGGACTACCGACTGTTCCCACCGAAATGGGAAGAGTCATTCGTAGTCGACAGTTTAAGTTTAAATATCTTGTTAACTCTAAGCTTAGCACATACCTACTATTATTATATTCACAATGGATATAGAAAAAATTAATCATGCAAATTTATAACAAAACCCCACAATGGCATGTGAGGAATAACTTGTATCATTCCCGTAATATTCAGCGTGAACTGTGGGGAAAAGTTGCTGAGGAAGTAAATTCTAGGCATTCCACATAGTTATTATTGTCTCCCTAAAATTCGACATTTTGGTTATCGATGGCTCTACAATATTCAAAAGGTAGTGAAACGCTTCTGGACGCATCCTGTAATAATCGAAAAACTTTCGGGGTCATTCTGCAAATCACCGTTCAGATTACATATAGAATTCTCCCATTGACTTCCTCCTTTTCTAATTGGATTAACCCAAATCCAAATTTTTCTGGGTTTGTAACCAACGCTTCGTGAGATAGGGGTTCTCCAAAATGTACATAAAGTTCAGATCATCCATTTTAAAAATCGCCAGAGAACATTTAGAAAGAGCAGTATACAGAGTACACTACACGGTATGGCGCACAGTCGCGTAAAGTCGCTTACACTGGACGACCCTTTTCGCGCATATAGTCGCCTGGTCGTGCGTAGTCGCTTCCAGTCGCGGCCTTAGGCCGGTGGTCCACTGAAAAGATATTTCATATAACTTGTTCTTTCTAGCGCGTTATTATAGAACTTAGTCATAGTAAATATACTACAAATAAACTAAAGTGATTAAAACCGGTCTTAAAGAAAAATTTTCCATCATAGTTGGAAAAAAAAATTCCATCTATTACAATTATTACAATATCACTGGCTTTATAAACTAATAAAATATAATGAATATGAATATCAATTTTAATAAAGATAATGTATAATTAACCAAAATATATCCCCTAAAATATAAATTAATATTTATTAGATTTTATAACGTCGAAACAATAAATGTTAATAAATAGCTTATTAACTTTTGTTATATTATATTATTTTATAATTATTAATATTCAACAATTGAAGGGTTTGTTACCTTTTAATAATTATTGAAAAATTAATCCTTCCAAAAAGGGTATAAAGTTTAAAAAAAAATAGAAGGGGAATAGAATTGAATTATCAGGAAATCATATAATATAACCAAAACCTCGACTATATAATATAAAACCTCATGAATTTATTTTAAGTACGTCTTTATCAATAATCAGTTATATTTCACCTGCAATACATTTTATATATACTGACTAATTTATAGAATAAAAGGTCAGATTATTATTAATTTTGACTTTAATATTTCTTTTATTTTTTTATTCGTGCAAAAGTAACATAAATCATTTTTAAAAAAACTTTTTTATAAAAAGTTATTCGAATTAAAATATAAATACAAATTAATTTAATAAATCTGAAACAGGTTTTGTATATCATTTGAAATGCAGGAATTATATCAAAAATAATTGAAGCTTTGCTCAAATGTATTATATTATAGGGACTTAAATTTATTTTTCTTTTTTATCTGTAATGAGAATCGCAAAGATAATAATAATAATATTAAAAAAACAATCGTGGTTTACAATCTCATTCCTATTAACTTTATAAATTGAACGTTGATTTATTTCGCAATGAAATGAAACTCATTCAATATTATTGTGTTTAAAAGCATTGTTTTCGGTTAAATTTACTGGAATTTTAATGATTATACACTATATTACAATATATTTATATTAAAGCAGTAATTTTACTCAGCATAATATTAAACATTTAATTTTAATAAAATTGCAATAGAGTGGCGTATCCAGCGGCTAGGTCTGGAGGGGCACATTCTAAGTCAGTTTAGATTGGGGGGGGGGGGGGGATTCGCAGTGGAAACAAGAAAAGGGAACTACTTATTCAACAAAGCAGCTGCACCCCCCCCCCCCCCCAAAAAAAAAACAAATCTCCGCGCCCAAAAAACAATAACTGTTTAAGAAAATGTTATACTGATGCTTACTGAAGTACAATATCTTACTGTAAGTCAGTAATTATTACTTAAGCAGTTAATTATTGGAGGGGGGATCTATGGCGGGGGGTCCGGGGGCGGCCCTCCCACGGAAAATTTTGAAAATATGACCTCTCAAAAAAGCGCTTTTATGCATTACTGAGGTGAAATTGAATATAAGGTGGTAAAAATATATATTAAAAAAAAAATACGGCGTATTTTTTTTTTTTAACTCTATCGGGTCTGGGCCCGTCTGGGGGGGGGGGGGGGGGGGCACGTGCCCCATGAGCCCCCCCCCCCCCCCCCCCCCCCTGGATACATCCCTGTTGCAATACTAAAATCAGACACTGGGCGTTCTCGGAACTTTTTCTTACCAATCAAATCTAAAATGGCGACAGATATCAAGCTGTAATATAAAGGAGTTATTTGTCCTATAATAGCTATAATTGATGTGAATTTCAGCTCTATCGGCTAAATAGTTCCGAAATTATTTTTCGTTTAATTATTTAAAGTTCAAAAGACAATATCTTTAAAATGGTGGCAGATAAAAAAATAATCTTATAATTTCGCAATACAGTAGAGTCTCGCTAATCCGGGTTTGACGGGACCGGACCCTGTCCGGATTACCGAAAGTCCGGATTAAACGGAATCATTTTTAAAATGTCTATAAAATAAGTTTTAGTTGGGTAAAAATATTTAAATCGAGATTTTTATCATAAAAAAATACTTTTATTAGTCTCAAAGACTTTTCTGTCACCAGTCCGAATATCAAATAAATTAAATTAAAATGACAATCTATTACGCAGGTGCAGGTATAGAAGAGACTTCTAGGGAAACAGAAACAAGCTATGTTCCGAAATAAAATTCGAGCAACGCCTAATCATTTCACAAAAAGTTAAGACATTGTACACTGGCGGCTTGGCGAAATTTCACGGAACTCCGTTGAACCGCCGCTACGTGTTTCTTAAAATCCTCTCCTCACCTCATATATAATTTTATTTTCTGGAATGCACTACCTTTATATCTTCCGCCCTACATTTGTATGGAATCCAAACAGATTTATCGATGTTCTTACTTATTCATAATTATTCTAAATCTGTTTATTTTTAACAGAAATACCGGGTATTCCTCGTGTCGAACGTTGGAATTTACACCTGTAAACTATACTAGGAACAATTTTATAAATGGTAATAGACAATAAAAGCAGATACCCCGATAATCTCAAGAATTCATAAATCTGAATAACCCTAGTTCCAAATTGTACATAGTTTTTGGCCCGTCCGGATTATACGGATGTCCGGACTAGCGGGGTCCGGATTAGCGAGACTCTACTTACTTCGATTTTTTTTTAAAGCAAAGAGGGTTAATAACGTCACAAATTCATAATTTTCCGGGCAGCACAACTGCATGTAAGGATTGATTTTTATACCAAATTAAAACTCTCTAGCTTAAAAAGAGTGGGAGTTATGCGTGACACAGACAGACAGACACACATCCAACTAAAAACCACTAAAATCGTCTTAAAAACAACCAAAACAGATAATTCCCATGGTTGAAATATTTAATAAAATTCAGAGAAAATATATTATGCATGCATATTACTAGCAATCAAGAGTGTAAGACAATAATAAATTAGATGTGACACTAAGAATAATTAAAGGACATTATTTCGTATACATTAGTGTTTTTTTTTTTAATTCTATTTATAATTTAAAAGTAAACATCACTAATTGATATTTAAATTGAGTTAATTATTGAAATATATTGCGATATAATATATAGTTATATATATATAGTTATATATATATATATATATATATATATATATATATATATATATATATATATATATATATATATATATATATATATATATATATATATATATATATATAAGCTGTAAAATATCTCTGAAAGAGCCTTCTTTTTACAAATGGGTGTGGTAGTTTAACACTTAGAGGTTATTTTGGACTTGATTAATTCTCTTAAAACTTAAAATAATTTGTTCTACTGTCGATCCTTTGTCTTGGCTGGTATACTTTCAAGTTGACTAGACAAGTAACTTAAAAGAATTGGACCATTTCCAAATATTAATCATTATAACTATCACACTAACGTGTCACAAGATACTATTTATACACAATAAAAGTCACAGTAGATTAGATGAAATTATGTTTAAGATTATTATTAATCGCTACAGTTAGTTCGTGTCATGTTAATTTTCATGTTTTAAACAAATAAAAAAATACTTCTTCTTACTTACAGTACAAGGACAAAATTATAAATCTGAATTTTTATGTTTTTCTTTGTTACCTTCGGACCATTTGTTAAGAAATACTGACTAAATAATATCTAAGAAACGTATATAATATACATAACAGTAAGTATATAAATATAGATTTTTTTTTTGTAGTTCGTTTATTACATATTATATTACTTTAAAATATTAAATTTGCGTGCTTATGTATTATAATTTATTTACGATTGATACGAAATATAAACGTTATATTTCTGTTTAGATGCGTAGAAAGTGATTATTTACGTACTTGTATTCATTGCGCATGCGCGTCTCATAGATCTGAAGAATTCCTTTTCTTTACAACGCTAGCGCGGTAAAGAAGAGGAATTCTTCAGCTTTACGCACGATTAGCGAGTTCGTTTACATTTAACAAAACTAATTTGCTGTTCTTTTATTAAAGTAACTGTTTATATCGAGTTTTTAGTGAAAAACAATGAGTGAATCAAGTGACTTTGACGAAAATTGGAGAATAATACTCCTCCAGAAATAATTAATTCGGCAAAAAATACAACTCAAGATTAATGGCATCTTTATCAAGAGAGAGATACGAACTTACATACAGCAAGTTTATTTTTTTCTCTATTTATTATTTAAATCTAACAATCGTAGATAAAGTACGGTACGCAACTCGTGTGAAAACTGCATTTTGCATTGCTCGTGTGGTTTTACCACCCAGGCTATCGCTCGGGTGCAAACTCCACACTGGCATGCAAAATGCTACTTTCCGCACTCGACGCGTAATGTACTATTACCTCCAGGCGGGAGAAGAAGTTAACTTAACTGCCTGGTTTTTAGAGTGTTATGTGTTTTAACTGCCTGGCCGAGTTATAGCTGTGCCATAGGGAGTTATAGCAGGGAGTTATGGCATAACTCCCTGTAAATTCAGTGCAGCCAACTTAATCCTAGTAAATGAACTTCGTTTAAACGGATTTTACATATATTTAAGTTGGCAACACTATTTATTACAAACATGACTCACAATCAGCCGTTTTTAAACATTGCTTTGCTTTGTTTAAAACGTGTTTTGAGTAAATGTTCTATTAATTGTGTTGTTTTTAGTTAAATTTATTAGTTCTTTTTTAAATTTGCTCGTTTTTATTTAAATATAAAGTTACGTAGTACTATATCAAACTATTTTTTTTTAATAAATATAAAAATGGTTAAAATTAAAATCTTTTCATATTTTTTTCTCCCTTCTGGAGCTAAAATCTTGTACGTACCTCGGGAATATAAATCACTTGCACCCTCGCGATAAGTGAAGTTGGTTCCTGAGGCGAAGCCGAGGGCGAACTTTATCGCTCAGGGTGCAATCACTTACTTTACTCCCTTGGTGCGTAAGTAACTATTATGTATACAACAATAAGAACTTAAACAGATCAAAACATAAAATTGAAGGTGTTAAATTAAAAAAGTTGCAGTACGGTGTAAATTGTCAGTTTGTATCATGTGACACTTCATTATTGGACTCTACAACTTACAATACAACCGAATGTCTCTTTAAACGATACTATTTTATAAATATGTTTATTTTATTGTCCAAATCAATAAAGGAATTCGTCTGAGCAACTTTGGTTTCGTTAATATTATCAAAGAATTAAAAAAAAAAATATTATTATACGTAAAGAGAAAGTACTGATATGCGCGAAAATTTGATTTCGAGATTTGGCGGTTACCTCCGGATACAAATGTTTCCATGACTCGTTTTCCCATCATCCTAATCCTTTAATTCACAACCTAACATCACCATTCATGCCTGGTAACCCTCCTCGACGCCTAAAAAGACAGAGTGGCCTCGTGACTTATTAAACATCCATTAAGAAAATGTAATGTTCATGTCTGCGTAAAACCGTGAGTACTGTCAATGGACAGATTCTCACATCATGTGTAACAAGACAATATCAACAAATGTTATCTTTATTGCTTATAACATGTGGTAATGTAGTTGCAATATTCAAATAAATTAAAAAAAAAAGAAAAAAAGAGAGATTTGGCGGTTGACACGCCAAATCACGAGAAGATCCACTGAGTCCAAAAAGTGTTTTGTTTTTTTAAGTGGCTATCTATGATATATATTCTGTTATTTGTGTAGAAAGGAAGCGCCTAAAATATTGGACCAAGTTTGAAGATTTACCGATTTTTTTAAAGGTATTTTCGTATAAATCATTCCAATTTCTTTTTTTTATAAATACATAAATAAGATTAAGTGTTTTTTAAAGTTAGTTCTCTGAAAGATAATCAAGTGAAAATATAGACTGGATAGTATTATTATTAATGAATATTATTACATATTTATGAATGGAAAAACCTGTTGTAAAGATGATTTTAATGTAATGTTGAGTAAATAATATATGTAATAGGTTTGAACCACCAAACCTAACCGCCTAATCAGTGGCGAGCTAGGGTTTTGGGAGCCCTCCCGTAATTTGGAATGTATGTGTCTTGTACTTACTCATATATTTTAAAAATAAAAAAAAAAAATAGGGTAAAAAAACTTAAGGGTAAAAAAACATAAGGGTTACAATTTTTTTTATTTTTTTCGACACCGCGAGGGGTATCATATGAAAGAGTACGTCGAGCTGATTACAAAAATATATAATTCTTTGGATATAACTTTGATAGGGCGAGCGTAGGCAAGTTTGAAGTGGGCGTGAAACGTCCCCCCCCCCCCTCTATCTCGCTTATGTAAAGTGCAAAAAATCTGAAAAAATTCCTGAACATTCTTCGACCAAAAGTAAAGATACCACTTTTTGGTAATTTCGAAAAAAAAATATTATTTTATTTTTTATTGACAAAATACTTTTTTTTATAATTATGGTCTTTTCAATGTATTTATATGGTTGTAGTCCGGTTCAGCGGCAAAAAAATACTTTATCAGAGTGTGTTTTGAGAATATCAGACCCTTAGAATAGTTCAAAGTAAGCATTTTAGCATTTTAAAAAAACACTGTTTACACACTTTATAGTTAAACACTATATAGTGTGGCCTAGGGACCCTCGCTGTGTGCTGACTAGCACACACTTGACCTGTTTATTATTACTACCACACCTTATTCATCCATCAACTTAAATTTTAAGAATCAATATATCAATCAGCATAAGCAGTGAAAAATAATCAGCTATTTAGTTATTACTAAAGTCGAAACTGGTTACTACATAATTGTAAAAATTCTTATGGTCAAACAATAAACTAAATAATACATATCGCACACCCATTTCAGCAACGTGACAACTCAAAAAAATGATTTTTGAGTTATCCCCGTAGATCGATAGAGAGGATCGAAAGCTACAAGTAGGTAGTATCGTGATTATTCTAGTATCAATATTCACCACGTTACAGCAGTTGTATCACTGCTATTTTTGACACATGGAAGGGATAAACACTAGAAGCTAAATACCACGAAAAATGTTTGCGCCGGAAGGTTACAATCCTAGATAATAGGTTACAATTGAACCTCATCAACAAGAGAAGGTTATAACTTTTAACTCGTGAACGGTGTATGGGTTTACTGAATTGTATGTTATGCGTTACTTTTTTTAGTATTTTTCTGTATAATAGTAATTAATAAATAAATTGTAATAAGAACAATTTATTTTAAGAATATCAGACCCTTAGAATAGTTCAAAGTAAGCGTTTTAGCATTTTAAAAAACCACTGTTTATACACTTTACAGTTAAACACTATATAGTGTGGCCTAGGGACCCTCGCTGTGTGCTGACTAGCACACACTTGACCTGTTTATTTCTCTCTCTCTTGCATTGGGATTGACAGTTGACAAGATAATTGTTTTGCATCGACATATTACTTATTTATTTATTATATATAACACGCATACCTTAAAAACAATTATATTTTCATATAATTGAAAAAAAAAGTAATTGGTGTAACACATTCACGGTTATGTCGTAACAAAATTAATAATTTCCACACAAAATCAAGTTTATAGAGTCACACAATCAGAATCACAAGGCTTATAATTTCATCATTATAAATATATGTATTTAAAAAATATATAAGTTACAAAAAGATGAAATAAGTAATGAAAAATATGTGATAGGTGTCAAAAAAAATATATTCCAAAATGTTCAAATGTTTACCTTCACGGATAATACATTATTATAATTACTATTTAAGAATAAAAACTTGTAGATATAGTATAGTAACATTTAAAATGCAAAGAAGATAAAAAAGAACATTGATTGGTATCATTAGAGTAGTTAGCAAATTATTTATATTTTATATCTTTTTTAAATAAATAAGTAAAGTTTATATTTAAATGAAAATAAATAAATAAGTTATTTCTACAACAAAATCCAATTAAATGAGATAGATTTGTATCATTATATTTATATTTAAATAAATTTAAAGATATTATTTAAGTTAATGTTAAAAAAAAATATATATCTAAACGAGATGCAATTATAAGTTGAGTTTGAGAAAATGTCTCACAATCTGGGACATGTTTTTATACACATAATAAATAAATTATTACAAGTTAATATTTGATTACAGATTATTTATATGTTTTATATCGAGTCAAGTTTATAATTTACAATAGTATGAGGTCACTACAGAATGGCATTATTTTTAATAACTAACTGAATACCCGTGCTTCGCTACGGAATGTGTTATATTTAATTTGATGTGTTTATATACTACCATCAAAATACATATAAATTATTTACTAATCGAGAATATCTAGATTCTATCCGAATAAGGCTGAATGTAGAAACATAATGTTTATTAAATAAAACAAAAATAATAGAATAGAGAATTCCAGATAAAAAAAAATCGGGTCCGAGACAACTCAGACAAACTTTCTCATAGACGATTTTATAATTACTTAGCCCAGTGTTTCCATTTATTAGTTTTCAAATGTACATTTAAGTATAATTGAACATTTCATCAAAATTTATCATAACAATAACATCTCCTGGGCGGGGAATCGAACCCGGGCTCTCTCTGTCCACGTTTTAACTTAATTTCTCAGGAACTAGATTTTTCCCGGGAAAACGGCTTATATCGTTGGATTCGTATTCAAATGGACTGCATTTTAGAATTTTTTTTATCAAAATCGTCGGAACCGTTTTCGAGAAATAATTTTGTTTCATGTTTTTCAGTGTTTCTGGGGGCTAGCGCCCTCAAAATTAGAGCTAAAATTCATTTCTCGATTTCGCCTCGGGGTATGATTTTTCTGAACATGTATGCAAAATTTCGTCAAAATCGGCCCGTAGTTTAGGCTCCAGGCGTCTGCACAGACGACAGATGACAGACAGACATTTTTTAAAAACTCCTTTTTTGGACTCAGGGGACCTCAAAACGTGTAAATCCATCAAAATCTCAAAATCGAATTTCGCGCCATCACAATACTTTCTCTTTATATGAGAAAGTAATAAATATAATCGAAATAAAATAATAGGGGATTTTAATAAACTATTTAAGAAATATATGGACTTTTCTAATCATTAATTCATCGGTCATTAATAAAGGTTGGGCAAGTTTAGAGAAATCTTGAAAAGGAATTCTAACTATTCAGAAGGTACTGACTCTCATGAACCTCTAATATATATCTTTTCATAGGAATTAAGGAAGCAATAAAATTCCTTCTACCTCTGGATTTATTTAGTTCTTATACTTCATTCTTAGAATTGTTATTAAAACTATTTCCCACAATAATTATATATAAAAAAAGTTATTAAATAAATTTTTTTTAGCAGCATTTAAACCAAGTGCTTTGTGGTAAAATTAAACTATGTAATATATTAAATATTACATACAGCAAACCAAACATTATCCATTTAATTGCCAATTATAAGATAATAAACAATTAAAGTTTAATTATTAAATACAATATTATTTACACGCTGCGCTGCCCTATAAGACTATTATTCCGCCAATAAGACTATTATTCTTAAATCGCCCTTTAAATCTCAACAGTTGTGTGTACGTTTTTACAGCTGTGTGTACGTTTTTACAGATGTGTGTACGTTTTTACAGCTGTGTATACGTTTTTACAGCTGTGTGTACGTTTTTACAGCTGTAAAAACGTTATCTCGATATTTATAGTCCAACGATATAGAAAATAATTACAAGGTAAAAAATACTTTTTATATACATACTACGTTATTAAGTTTTCTGTTGAATCATATGCAATGTTGATAATATAATTGTTATTGTTATATACAATGTTAGTGAAAAAAGAAAGTTCTGAATTTATTTACTTTATATAAATGACAACCATCTAGACAGCTGGTCTAAACCTATAAAAGGACAAATCTTTCTACAATAGGTCTCCCCAACACCGAATCTAAACCGTGCTATCGATATATTTGAAATAATATAATCGATAATTAATATAATCGATATATTTCCTATTTTGCTGTCATTCAATGTTTACCTCTAATAAAAAATCATAAATTTGAAACCCGTCAAAATGAAGATTGTAAATATGGGACACGTCAAAACTAATAAAATAACTTGCGGATTTTTCCGAATTAACTTTTCATACAGCAAAATTTGCTAAAAACTAATTAAATTCTGCTGAAAGATGGCTAGAAGTATTAAAATAATGCATTGTCATCGTGTTCTGAGCTATGCTAAAAGTATCAAAGATCTAGCTATTTGGGAAGTTAGTTAGAAATCGATTGCAAGATTTGTACTGGACAAACAAACAAGAAAGCAAGCTAATAAAAACGTAGTAATAATTTCAAGATAAAAAGAACTTTTTATATACTACGTTTTTAACTTTTCTGTTGAATCGTATGTAATGTTGATAATATAATTTTTATTGTTATATAATATATAATGTTAGTGAAAAAAAAAATAGTTCCGAATTTATTTACTTCACATAAATGACAACCATCTAGAGAGCTGATCTTAAACCTATAAAAGGACAAATCTTATAGTACAACGGATCTCCCCAACACCAAATCTAAACCGTGCCATCGATATATTTGAAATAGTATAAATAATATATGTAATCGATAAATAATATAATCGATATTTCCTGTTTTTCTGTCATTCAATGTTTATCTATCAAAAATTTGAGACCTGTCAAAATGAAGATTGCGTAAATATGGGATATGACAAAACAAATAAAATAACTTGTGGATTTTCTCCGAACTAACTTTTCGTACAGCAAAATTTGCTGAAAACTAATTAAATTCTGCTGAAAGATGACTAGAAGTATTAAAATAATGCATTGTCATCGTGTTCTGAGCTATGCTAAAAGTTTCAAATGTCTAGCTATTCGGGAAGTCAGTTAGAAATCGATTGCCAGATTTGTACCGGACAAACAAACAAACAAACCAGAAAGCAAGCTAATAATAACGTAGTAAAATGAGTAAATATATGCAAGAAAGTAATTCGCTTTGTGCGCAGACTTTTCGCGTATTGTCACGTGATAAATTTATTGGATTTCAGCTTATCTTCTAGTTGCTTCAAAGACAACATCAGGATGTACAACATCCCAAAAAGTGTGCAACGGAATCTTTCGTGATGCGGAATTCACGGAAATTCCAAGTCATTTAGAGCAAGTAATTTCTTTTTCGAAATATATTAAATATATTTCTTTTAAAGCATTATCTCATTAAAAACTTATTAATCTATTTTTTTTAAGTATTTTTAGCACTATGAGTTCAAAATTAGACTAAAATTTATAAGAATTCAATGTATATTATAGTAGTATAATAATAGTTGTTTTCACAGTAATTTATTTTATCTACGATTGATACGAAATATTAACATTGTATCTCTGTTTAGATGCGTAGAAAGTGATTCTTTACGTACTTGTATTCATTGCGCATGCGCCTCTCATAGTTCTGAAGAATTCCTCTTCTTTACTACCCTAGAGCGGTAAAGAAGAGGAATTCTTCAGCTTTACGCACGATTAGCGAGTTTGTTTACATTTAAATAAAACTAATTTGCTGTTCATTTATAAATAACTGTTTATATAGAGTTTTTAGTGAACAACAATGAGTGAATCAAGTGACTTGACGAAAATGTGGAGAATAATACTCCTCCAGGAATAAATAATTCGGCAAAAAATTCAACTCAAGAATTAATGCCATCTTTATCAAGGGAGAGATACGAACTTACATACAGCAAGTTGTTTTTCTCTGTATTTATTATTTAAATCTAACAATCATAGATAAAGTTCGGTACGCAACTCGCGCGAAAACGGTATTTTGCATTGCTCGTGTGGTTTTACTACCCTCGCTCTCGCTCGGGTGCAAACTCCACCCTCACATGCAAAATGCTACTTTCCGCACTCGACGCGTAATGTACTATTATGTTCAGCATCAAAAGCTATGAAAAGGTACAGCAAAATCTAAGTTGTATCTTTAAAAACCGGTAGGGAAGAATAAGTGGTATTGAAATTACAATATCACCAGATAACGTGATGACTACATTTAAAAAGCCTTAAAAACTAGTTTCAATTGTGGAAACGCACACGTTAAATTCTACTTATTTGCCAATCGAAAATCTTCGTAGCTAAAATGTTTAATTAAATAAATACTTTAATTTTAGAAGGAATCATAAGTTACGTTATACTATTACAAGTATAAAATATTTATCAAATTATTAATTTTAATACCTTTAAAATAATAATTTAATGTCTGTTAATATATTTCTTTATGTTTATTTATTTCTATTAATATATTTCCTTAAAATATCATTTCGATGATTTATTTGACAGATTCATGTTCCATTAATATCTCATAAAATTATTTTAATGACTCTTTTTATCAGAAAAATTATATTAAACAGATTTAATTATACGGTTCAATAACGCAAATGTCTAAATATATTTTTTACAAATCGGTGCATAAACATTACTGCAGAAATGTGACAAGTTTTATAAAATTAGAATAAAATCTGGGACTTCTTTTTACTTTCTCATTATAAAGAGAAAGTATTGTGATGGCGCAAAAATTCGATTTTGAGATTTTGATGGATTTACACGTTTTGAGATCCCCTGAGTCCAAAAAAGTCTGTCCGTCGTCTGTCTGTGCAGACGCCTGGAGCCTAAACTACTGTGCCGATTTTGACTTAATTTGGCATACATGTTCAGAAAAATCATACCCCGAGACGAAATTTAGAAATGAATTTTAGCTTTAAATTTGAGGGCACTACCCCCCAAAAACTTTGAAAAAACGTGGAAAAAAAAACATTTTAATTAAAACATTCTATAATGTAGCCCATTTAAATACGAATCTAACGATATAAGCCGTTTTCCCGGAAATAATCTATTTCCTGAGAAATAAGCTTAAAACGCGGATGGAGAGAGCCCGGGTTCGATTCCCCGCCCAGGAGATGTTATTTTTGTGATACATTTTGATGAAATGTTCAATAATAATTAAAAATTGTACACACGAAAACTAATAAATGGAAAACACTAGGCCAAATAATTATGAACTCGTACATAGGAAAGTTTGTCTGAGTTGTCTCTGACCGATTTTTCAATTATATCATTAATAAATAAATGTATTAACTTCTATCAAATTAAATGTCAATATTTTCTAGTTATAAAGTTTATACAAGAATTATATTAACGCCTAAGTAATTTTAAGTCATGAATACACATAGAACTTTTCTAAATTCAGTGCTAATGAATTACAAACGCGTAAATAATTCATATATTGACTTTATAATTAAAAAATGCATGTGAGAAGGGTGTTTGGATAATGCAAGTACTGGAAATAACATTTACCATGTTTGAATATCAATTTTAAAAATCGCTTTCAAAACAACTAATCATAGTTTTCACTTGGTTGAATTTAATGGTATATAGGCTAGGGTATTAGGGTTCACAACAGTAAAAAAACATCAGCCTTATAGATCTATCTAGTCACAAGGAAAAAGGCAAAATCTTTAAAGCCCCGCATCATATATAATTTACCTTAGTTAAAAATCTTTATACGTTTGCTTTCTTCATTCCAAATAACATTAAATATTATGATTAATTTTTTATTAGTAAGAAAAAAAGAAAAAAATCGGACGCCGGGCGTCTCGGAACTATTCCTTACTAAACCTAGACCTATAAATGGCAGCAGATTTTTTTTATTATGATGAACTATAATTTTGTTTGTCCATTACAGTTAAGTCCATAAACAAATACTTTTCTATTTTCAAAATGGCGGCATATAAAATATGTAGAACTTATTATCTCATAGAAGGGTATCATTGGTGTGAATTTCAGTTCAATCGGAGAAATAGTTCAAAAATTATTTAGCGTTGTTTTTTAATTTAAATCAAATTATAATTATAATTATCATTATATTTTGATTTAAAGTAAAATTTAATCTTTGCGTAGTATCTTCCGTGTGTTTTTTTAAGTTTAAAAGTCGAACTTTTAAAAATTGTGGCTGATATTAAAACGAAAAATAGGGAACAAAATTGGTGTACATTTCAGCGCAATCGAAAAGTTTTTTGATTTTGAAAGAGTTTTTGAAATTTTTTGCAGCAGCAGCAAAATGGGTTAATGAAGTTTCAAATTTATGATTTTCCGGGAAGCACAACTGCATAAAAGGACTAATTTTTGTACCAAATTTCAACTCTCTAGCTTAAAAACTGTGGGAGTTATGCGTGACACAAACAGACTGACATTCAGCTAATAACCACTCAGATCGTCTTAAAAACACCCAAAACGGATAATTCCGTTGAAATTTCAGTTTAGGATTTTTTAGGTGAAATCAACACTTTTACTCTAAGGTAAGAAAAAGTAAAAATAGTTAATATATATTATATTGTTAATGCTTTTTACAAATATTTAAAGCAATAAAAATTCTGTGTAAGGTATGTTTAGAAAAAAACTATAATAATAATTTTAATATCTCAAAGACAGGGTCTGTAGCATATTTATTATCATTCAATTTATAATCCCCTTCAAAAGCTCTCTTAAAATGCTAAATTTATTACTCCTTGACTTTATGGATCATAAAGTCAATCAAAAATATTCTACCACCAAACCAAATTAAATCAATTATTGTTATTTTAAAGTAGGTGTTTTTTAAGTGACACTAATGATATTTACAATAATACTAAAATTACTAACAGTGTTCAGGATTTCTAGGCAAAAGAGTAGATACAATAAAATATTTAATTTTATCAACTTGGGCTATTATATTCAGCGTATTCTTCAGCTCAGAATTATACATAGTTTGTAGCCCAGTAAAACACAACATTTAAATATTTATGGCATTAAATTTATATGTATATAGGAGCCGTTAAGCCCGTGGCAAGGAGCTTAATTTTATTTTTAGAAAAAAGTAAAATTAAGTAAATTAATTTAGATATCTATTTAAATAAGTTATTACATCTATTTGAAGACCAGCAAGTCAACATAAATATTTAGCTTCCGAGCTTACCGAAGGTATCGGAAGCTATGTGATCGTTCCGAAGAACAAAAAAAGTTATGTCTCCGATTTCAAATATTTTAAGACAGAAACCGTTTCAGACATCAGGGAACATTTTTGGTTCCGTGCCTGCCTGTCTGTCGATCTTTCACTCAATTTTTACGAACCACCATAATATCTTAAAAACTACTCGTCCAATTTTAATGAAATTTGTATAGTAAGTTATAATTTGCCCACTGTGTGTCCCATATAAGTTGCCTTCTGCACCTATTTGTTTCTCTTCTACACACTCTCAAACACATGTATTTATTTATAACTATGTATGTATATCTTCGAAAGTACTCATCTGATTTTTGCTGGTCTTATATTACTTTGCTATTGAAGTTTCATCGCACACCTATTACCCCAATTTTGAACCACTTCCCGTCGTTCAATCTTCCCCAAATTTTGCACATGGAAACAATTTAGGAAAGAATACACACACAAAAAAAAATGTTGAAAATAAGACCAGTTTTTAAAAATTGTATTTTTATATTAATTATTATGAAATTTGGATGGTTTGTCGAAAGTAGCCCGTAGATAGCCCCAGACTAATATCAACCGTATGCGCTCTTTAAATTATTGCTAAATTTATACTTTAATTCATGTAAAAAAATAATAATTCAAATAAATAATAATTCAAATAATTTTGACAGATTTAATAAACGGGGGAAAATTAAATAAATTTGACAATAATAATAAGTAGTAAAACCAAAAATC